>JAJHUQ010000033.1:14692500-14697500 GCA_035773235.1 Eospalax fontanierii
ACCCTAACCGAACCCTAACACTAAACCAAACCCAAACCCTAACCCTAACCCTAACTGTAACCCAAACCCTAACCTAACCCAAACCCAAACCCTAATCTTAACACAAACCCTAACCCTAACCCTAACCCTAACCCTCACCCAAACCCTAACCCTAACCATAACCCTAAACCAAACCATAAACCTAACCCTAAACCTAACCCTAACCCTAACCCAAACCCTAACTCTAAACCTAATCCTAACCCTAATGCTAACCCTAAACCTAATCCTAACCCTAACCCTAACCCTAACTCTAACCCTAACCCAAACCCTAACACTAACCCTAACCTTAACCCTAACCCTAAATCAAACCCTAACCCTAACCCTAAACCTAACCCGTACCCAAACCCTAACCCTAACACTAAGCCTAACTGAAACACTAATCCTAAACCTAACCATAACCCTAATGCTAACCCTAAACCTAATTCAAACTCAAACCATAACCCTATTCCTAACCCGAACCCAAACCCTAACCCTAACCCTAAACCTAACCCAAAACATAACCCAAACCGAAACCCTAACCCTAACCCTAAACCTAACCCTAAAACCTAACCCTAACACTAACCCTAACCATAACCCAAACCTAAACCCAAACCCTAACCCTAAACCTAACACTAACCCTAACCCTAATCCTAGTCCTAAACCTAACCCTAACCCAAACCCTAACCCTAACCCTAAACCTAACCCAAAACATAACCCAAACCGAAACCCTAACCCTAACCCAAAACCAAACCCTGATCTTAACACAAACCCTAACCCTAATCCTAACCCTAACCCTAACCAGACCCTAACCCTAACCCTAAACCTAACCCTAACCCAAACCCTAACCCTAACCCTAACCCTAACCCTAACTCAAACCCTAACCCTAACGCGAAACGTAACCCTAATGCTAACCCTAAACCTAACCCTAACACTAAACCTACTCCTAACCGTAACCCTAACCCAAACCCTAACACTAACCCTAACCCTAACCTTAACCCTAAATCAAACCCTAACCCTAACCCTAACCCGAACCCAAACCCTAACCCTAACCCTAACCCTAACTGAAACACTTATACTAAACCGAACCC
Source organism: Eospalax fontanierii (assembly GCA_035773235.1). NCBI lineage: Eukaryota > Metazoa > Chordata > Mammalia > Rodentia > Spalacidae > Eospalax > Eospalax fontanierii. The sequence continues at coordinate 14,693,607 of JAJHUQ010000033.1, forward strand.
TAACCCTAATGCTAACCCTAAACCTAATTCAAACTCAAACCCTAAACCTAATCCTAACCCAACCCAAACCCTAACCCTAACCCTAAAACTAACCCAAAACATAACCGAAACCGAAACCGTAACCCTAACCCTAACCCTAACCCTAATCCTAACCCAAACCATAACCCTAACCCTAACCGTAACCCTAACCCTAAACCAACCCCTAACCCTCACCATAACTCTAACCCAAATCCGACTCTAACCCTAACCCTAACCCAAATCCTAACCCGAACCCTAACCCTAAGCCAAACCCAAACCCTAACCCTAACCCTAAAGCTAACCCTAACCATAACCCAACCCTAACCCTAATGCTAAACCTAACCATAACCCTAACTCTAACCCTAACCCTAACCCTAACCCAAACTCTAACCCTAACCCTAACCCTAACCCTAACCCTAAACCAAACCGTAACCCTAACCCTAATACTAGCCCTAATGCTAACCCTAAACCTAACCCTAACACTAACCCTAGTCTTAACCCTAACCCTAACCCAAACCCTAACAAAAACCCTAACCCTAACCCTAACCCTAAATCAAAACCTAAACCTAACCCTAACCCTAACCCGAACCCAAACCCTAACCCTAACCCTAACCCTAACCCTAACTGAAACACTAATCCTAACCCTAACCCTAACCTAACCCTAACACTAACCCTAACCCTAACCCTAACCCTAACCCTAAACCTAACCCAAAACATAACCCAAACCGAAACCATAACCTTAAACCTAACCCTAACCCTAAACCCTAACCCTAACACTTACCCTAACCATAACCCAAACCTAAAACCAAAACCTAACCCTAATCCTAACCCTAACCCTAGCCCTAATCCTAGTCCTAACCCTAACCCTAACCCTAACCCTAAACCTAACCTTAACCCTTACCCAAACCCAAACTCTAAACCTAACTCTAATCGGAACCCTAAACCTAACCCTAATCCTAACCCTAAACCTAACCCAAACCCTAACCCTAAACCTAACCCTAAACTTAACCCAAACCCTAACCATAAACCTAACCCAAACCTAAACCCTAAACTTTACCCTAATCGTAACTCAAAACCTAACCCTAACCCAAATCCAAACCATAAACTTTACACTAACCCTAGCCCTAACACTAACCCAAATTCAAACCTAAGCCTAACCCTAACCCAAACCCTAACCCTAATCCTAACCCTAACCCTAACCCTAACCCTAACCCAAACCCGAACCCCAACCATAACCCTAACCCAAACCCTAACCCTAACCCTAACCCTAAACTAAACCCTAACCCTAACCCTAACCCTAAACCAAACCCTAACCCTAACCCTAACCCTAACATTAACCCTAACCGAAAACCTAAACCTAACCCTACTCCAAACCCTAACCCTAACCCTTACCCTTACCCAAACCCAAACCCTAAAACTAACCATAATCCAAACACTAACCCTAACCCTAATCCTAACCGTAACCCTAATCCTAACCGTAACCCTAACCCTAACCCAACCCCTAACCTTCACCATAACTCTAACCCAAATCCGACTCTAACCCTAACCCTAACCCAAATCCTAACCCGAACCCTAACACTAACCCTAACCCAAACCCTAACCTAACCCTAACTCTAAACCAAACCCAAACCCTAACCCTAACCCTATCTCTAACCCAAACCCTAACCTAACCCTAAACCTAACCCTAACTCAAACCCTAACTCTAACACTAACCCAAACCCTAACCCTAACACTAACCCAAAACATAACCCAAATAATAACCCTAACCCTAACCCTAACCCTAACCCTAACCCTAACCCTAACCCTAATCCTAACCTTAACCCTAACCCTAACCCTAACCCTAACCCTAAACCTAACCCAAAACATAACCCAAACCGAAAACCTAACCTTAACCCTAACCGTAACCCTAATCCTAACCCTAACCCTAACCCTAATCCTAGTCCTAACCCTAACCCTAACCCTAACCCTAACCTTAACCCTTACCCAAACCCAAACTCTAAACCTAACTCTAATCAGAACCCTAACCCTAACCCTAATCCTAACCCTAACCCTAACCATAACCCTAATCCAACACCTCACCCTAACCCTAACTCTAACCTAAACCCTAACCTAACCCTAACACTAAACCAAACCCAAACCCTAACCCTAACCCTAACTGTAACCCAAACCCTAACCTAACCCAAACCCAAACCCCAAACTTAACACAAACCCTAACCCTAACCCTAACCCTAACCCTCACCCAAACCCTAACCCTAACCATAACCCTAAACCAAACCATAAACCTAACTCTAAACCTAACCCTAACCCTAACCCAAACCCTAACTCTAAACCTAATCCTAACCCTAATGCTAACCCCAAACCCAACCCTAACCCTAACCCTAACCCTAACTCTAACCCTAACCCAAACCCTAACACTAACCCTAACCTTAACCCTAACCCTAAATCAAACCCTAACCCTAACCCTAAACCTAACCCGTACCCAAACCCTAACCCTAACACTAAGCCTAACTGAAACACTAATCCTAAACCTAACCATAACCCTAATGCTAACCCTAAACCTAATTCAAACTCAAACCATAACCCTATTCCTAACCCGAACCCAAACCCTAACCCTAACCCTAAACCTAACCCAAAACATAACCCAAACCGAAACCCTAACCCTAACCCTAAACCTAACCCTAAAACCTAACCCTAACACTAACCCTAACCATAACCCAAACCTAAACCCAAACCCTAACCCTAAACCTAACACTAACCCTAACCCTAATCCTAGTCCTAAACCTAACCCTAACCCAAACCCTAACCCTAACCCTAAACCTAACCCAAAACATAACCAAAACCGAAACCCTAACCCTAACCCTAACCCTAACCCAAACCCAAACCCTGATCTTAACACAAACCCTAACCCTAATCCTAACCCTAACCCTAACCAGACCCTAACCCTAACCCTAAACCTAACCCTAACCCAAACCCTAACCCTAACCCTAACCCTAACCCTAACCCAAACCCTAACCCTAACGCGAATCGTAACCCTAATGCTAACCCTAAACCTAACCCTAACACTAAACCTACTCCTAACCGTAACCCTAACCCAAACCCTAACACTAACCCTAACCCTAACCCTAACCTGAACCCAAACCCTAACCCTAACCCTAACCCTAACTGAAACACTTATACTAAACCGAACCCTAACCCTAATGCTAACCCTAAACCTAATTCAAACTCAAACCCTAACACTAACCTAACCCTAACTCAAGCCCTAACCATAACCCTAAACCTAACCTTAACCCTTACCCAAACCCAAACTCTAAACCTAACTCTAATCGGAACCCTAACCCTAACCCTAATCCTAACCCTAAACCTAACCCAAACCCTAACCCTAAACCTAACCCTAAACTTAACCCAAACCCTAACCATAAACCTAACCCAAACCTAAACCCTAAACTTTATCCTAATCGTAACTCAAAACCTAACCCTAACCCAAATCCAAACCATAAACTTTACACTAACCCTAGCCCTAACACTAACCAAAATTGAAACCTAAGCCTAACCCTAACCCAAACCCTAACCCTAATCCTAACCCTAACCCTAACCCTAACACTAACCCAAACCCAAACCCCAACCATAACCCTAACCCAAACCCTAACCCTAACCCTAACCCTAAACTAAACCCTAACCCTAACCTTAACCCTAAACCAAACCCTAACACTAACCCTAACCCTAACATTAACCCTAACCGAAAACCTAAACCTAACCCTACTCCAAACCCTAACCCTAACCCTTACCCTTACCCAAACCCAAACCCTAAAACTAACCCTAATCCAAACACTAACCCTAACCCTAATCCTAACCGTAACCCTAATCCTAACCGTAACC
>JAJHUQ010000033.1:14702500-14710000 GCA_035773235.1 Eospalax fontanierii
AACCCTAATCCTAACAATAACCCTAAAACTAACCCTAACCAAAAACCTAAACCCTAACCCTACTCCTAACGCTAACCCTAACCCTAACACAAACCCTAACCCTAAACGTAACCTTAACCCAAACCCAAACCCTAACCTTAACCCAAACCCAAACCCTAATCTTAACACAAACCCTATCCCTAATCCTAACCCTAACCGTAACCGTAACTCAAACGCTAACCCTAACCCTAACCCTAACCCAAACCTTAACCCTAAACCTAACCCTAACCCTAACCAAAACCCAAACCCTAACCTTAACCGTAATCCTAACCCTAATGCTAACCCTAAACCTAACCCTAACACTAACCCTAGCCTAACCCTAACCCTAACCCAAAACCTAACACTAAGCCTAACCCTAACCCTAACCCTAAATCAAACCCTAAACCTAACCCTAACCCTAACCCGAACCCAAACCCTAACCCTAACCCTAACCCTAACTGAAACACTAATCCTAAACCTAACCCTAACCCTAATGCTAACCCTAAACCTAATTCCAATTCAAACCCTAACCCTAACCGTAAACCTAACCCAAAACACTACCCAAACCGCAACCCTTACACTAAACCTAACCCTAACCCTAAACCCTAACCCTAACACTTACCCTAACCATAACCCAAACCTAAAAGCAAACCCTAACCCTAATCCAAACCCTAATCCTAGTCCTAACCCTAACCCTAACCCTAACCCTAAACCTAAACCTAACCTTAACCCTTACCCAAACCCAAACTCTAAACCTAACTCTATTCGGAACCCTAACCGTAACCCTAATCCTAACCCTAACCCTAACCATAACCCTAATCCTAGTCCTAACCCTAACCCTAACCCTAAACCTAACCCTAAACCTAACCTTAACCCTTACCGAAACCCAAACTCTAAACCTAACTCTAATCGGAACCCTAAACCTAACCCTAATCCTAACCCTAACCCTAACCCTAACCCTAACCCTAATGCTAACCCTAAACCTAATTCCAATTCAAACCCTAACCCTAACCGTAAACCTAACCCAAAACATAACCCAAACCGAAACTCTTACCCTAAACCTAACCCTAACCCTAAACCCTAACCCTAACACTTACCCTAACCATAACCCAAACCTAAAACCAAACCCTAACCCTAATCCAAACCCTAATCCTAGTCCTAACCCTAACACTAACCCTAACCCTAACCCTAAACCTAACCTTAACCCTTACCCAAACCCAAACTCTAAACCTAACACTATTCGGAACCCTAACCCTAACCCTAATCCTAACTCTAACCCTAACCATAACCCTAATCCTAGTCCTAACCCTAACCCTAACCCTAACCCTAACCCTAAACCTAACCTTAACCCTTACCGAAACCCAAACTCTAAACCTAACTCTAATCGGAACCCTAACCCTAACCCTAATCCTAAACCTAACCCTAACCATAACCCTAATCCAACACCTCACCCTAACCCTAACTCTAACATTAACCCTAACCTAACCCTAACACTAAACCAAACTCAAACGCTAACCCTAACCCTAACTGTAACCCAAACCCTAACCTAACCCAAACCCAAACCCAATCTTAACACAAACCCTAACCCTAACCCTAACCCTAACCCTCACCCAAACCCTAACCCTAACCATAACCCTAAACCAAACCCTAAACCTAACCCTAACCCTAACCCTAACCCTAACCCAAACCCTAAACATAAACCTAATCCTAACCCTAATGCTAACCCTAAACCTAACCCTATCACTAACCCTATTCCTAACCCTAACCCTCACCCAAACCCTAACACTAACCCTAACCTTAACCCTAACCCTAAATCAAACCCTAACCCTAACCCTAAACCTAACCCGTACCCAAACCCTAACCCTAACACTAAGCCTAACTGAAACACTAATCCTAAATCTAACCCTAACCCTAATGCTAACCCTAAACCTAATTCAAACTCAAACCATAACCCTATTCCTAACCCGAACCCAAACCCTAACCCTAACCCTAACCCTAACTGAAACACTAATCCTAAACCTAACCCTAACCCTAATGCTAACCCTAAACCTAATTCCAATTCAAACCCTAACCCTAACCGTAAACCTAACCCAAAACATAACCCAAACCGAAACCCTTACCCTAAACCTAACCCTAACCCTAAACCCTAACCCTAACACTTACCCTAACCATAACCCAAACCTAAAACCAAACCCTAACCCTAATCCAAACCCTAATCCTAGTCCTAACCCTAACCCTAACCCTAACCCTAACCCTAAACCTAACCTTAACCCTTACCCAAACCCAAACTCTAAACCTAACTCTATTCGGAACCCTAACCCTAACCCTAATCCTAACCCTAACCCTAACCATAACCCTAATCCTAGTCCTAACCCTAACCCTAACCCTAACCCTAACCCTAAACCTAACCTTAACCCTTACCGAAACCCAAACTCTAAACCTAACTCTAATCGGAACCCTAAACCTAACCCTAATCGTCACCCTAACCCTAACCCTAACCCTAACCCTAACCCTAACCCTAATGCTAACCCTAAACGTAATTCCAATTCAAAGCCTAACCCTAACCGTAAACCTAACCCAAAACATAACCCAAACCGAAACTCTTACCCTAAACCTAACCCTAACCCTAAACCCTAACCCTAACACTTACCCTAACCATAACCCAAACCTAAAACCAAACCCTAACCCTAATCCAAACCCTAATCCTAGTCCTAACCCTAACACTAACCCTAACCCTAACCCTAAACCTAACCTTAACCCTTACCCAAACCCAAACTCTAAACCTAACACTATTCGGAACCCTAACCCTAACCCTAATCCTAACCCTAACCCTAACCATAACCCTAATCCTAGTCCTAACCCTAACCCTAACCCTAACCCTAACCCTATACCTAACCTTAACCCTTACCGAATCCCAAACTCTAAACCTAACTCTAATCGGAACCCTATCCCTAACCCTAATCCTATACCTAACCCTGACCATAACCCTAGTCCAACACCTCACCCTAACCCTAACTCTAACCTAAACCCTAACCTAACCCTAACACTAAACCAAACCCAAACGCTAACCCTAACCCTAACTGTAACCCAAACCCTAACCTAACCCAAACCCAAACCCAATCTTAACACAAACCCTAACCCTAACCCTAACCCTAACCCTCACCCAAACCCTAACCCTAACCATAACCCTAAACCAAACCCTAAACCTAACCCTAACCCTAACCCTAACCCTAACCCAAACCTTAAACATAAACCTAATCCTAACCCTAATGCTAACCCTAAACCTAACCCTATCACTAACCCTATTCCTAACCCTAACCCTCACCCAAACCCTAACACTAACCCTAACCTTAACCCTAACCCTAAATCAAACCCTAACCCTAACCCTAAACCTAACCCGTACCCAAACACTAACCCTAACACTAAGCCTAACTGAAACACTAATCCTAAACCTAACCCTAACCCTAATGCTAACCCTAAACCTAATTCAAACTCAAACCATAACCCTATTCCTAACCCGAACCCAAACCCTAACCCTAACCCTAAACCTAACCCAAAACATAACCCAAACCGAAACCCTAACCTTAACCCTAACCCTAACCCTAAACCCTAACCCTAACACTAACCCTAACCATAACCCAAACCTAAACCCAAACCCTAACCCTAAACCTAACACTAACCCTAACCCTAATCCTAGTCCTAAACCTAACCCTAACCCTAACCCTATTCCTAACGCTAACCTTAACCCTTACCCAAACCCAAACTCTAAACCTAACTCTAATCGGAACCTTAACCCTAACCCTAATCCTAACCCTAACCCTAACCATAACCCTAATCCAACACCTCACCCTAACCCTAACTCTAACCTAAACCCTAACATAACCCTAACTCTAAACCAAACCCAGACCTAACCCTAACCCTAACTCTAACCCAAACCCCAATGTAAGCCTAAACCTAACCCTAACTCAAACCCTAACTCTAACACTAACCCAAACCCTAACCCTAACCCTAACCCAAACCATAACCCAAATAGTAACCCTTATCCTAACCCTAAACCTAACCCTAACCCTAACCCTAACCCTAACCCTAACCCAAACCGTAACCCTAACCCTAATACTAGCCCTAATGCTAACCCTAAACCTAACCCTAACACTAACCCTAGTCTTAACCCGAACCCTAACCCAAACCCTAACAAAAACCCTAACCCTAACCCTAACCCTAAATCAAAACCTAAACCTAACCCTAACCCTAACCCTAACCCTAACCCTAAACCTAACCCAAAACATAACCCAAACCGAAACCATAACCTTAAACCTAAACCTAACCCTAAACCCTAACCCTAACACTTACCCTAACCATAACCCAAAACTAAAACCAAAACCTAACACTAATCCTAACCCTAACCCTAGCCCTAATCCTAGTCCTAACCCTAACCCTAACCCTAACCCTAAACCTAACCTTAACCCTTACCCAAACCCAAACTCTAAACCTAACTCTAATCGGAACCCTAACCCTAACCCTAATCCTAACCCTAACCCTAACCATAACCCTAATCCTAGTCCTAACCCTAACCCTAACCCTAACCCAAAACCTAACCCTAACCCTAACCCTAACCCAAACCCTAACCCTAACCCTAACCCTACCCAAACCCTAACTGAAACACTTATCCAAAATCTAACCCTAACCTTCATGCTAAACCTAAACCTAATTCAAACTCAAACCCTAACCCTAATCCTAACCTTAACCCTAACCCTAACCCTAACCCTAACCCTAAACCTAACCCAAAACATAACCCAAACCGAAAACCTAACCTTAACCCTAACCGTAACCCTAATCCTAACCCTAACCCTAACCCTAATCCTAGTCCTAACCCTAACCCTAACCCTAACCCTAACCTTAACCCTTACCCAAAAGCAAACTCTAAACCTAACTCTTATCGGAACCCTAACCCTAACCCTAATCCTAACCCTAACCCTAACCATAACCCTAATCCAACACCTCACCCTAACCCTAACTCTAACCTAAACCCTAACCTAACCCTAACACTAAACCAAACCCAAACCCTAACCCTAACCCTAACTGTAACCCAAACCCTAACCTAACCCAAACCCAAACCCTAATCTTAACACAAACCCTAACCCTAACCCTAACCCTAACCCTCACCCAAACCCTAACCCTAACCATAACCCTAAACCAAACCATAAACCTAACCCTAACCCTAACCCTAACCCTAACCCAAACCCTAACCCTAAACCTAATCCTACCCCTAATGCTAACCCTAAACCTAACCCTATCACTAACCCTATTCCTAACCCTAACCCTAACCCAAACCCTAACAGTAACCCTAACCTTAACCCTAACCATAAATCAAACCCTAACCCTAACCCTAAACATAACCCGTACCCAAACCCTAACCCTAACACTAAGCATAACTGAAACACTAATCCTAAACCTAACCCTAACCCTAATGCTAACCCTAAACCTAATTCAAACTCAAACCATAACCCTATTCCTAACCCGAACCCAAACCCTAACCCTAACACTAAACCTAACCCAAAACATAACCCAAACCGAAACCCTAACCCTAACCCTAACCCTAAACCCAAACCCTAACCCTAACACTAACACTAACCCTAACCCTAATCCTAGTCCTAAACCTAACCCTTACCCAAACCCTAAACCTAACCCAAAACATAACCAAAACCGAAACCCTAACCCTAACCCTAACCCTAACCCAAACCCAAACCCTGATCTTAACACAAACCCTAACCCTAATCCTAACCCTAACCCTAACCAGACCCTAACCCTAACCCTAAACCTAACCCTAACCCAAACCCTAACCCTAACCCTTACCCTAACCCTAACCCAAACCCTAACCCTAACGCGAATCGTAACCCTAATGCTAACCCTAAACCTAACCCTAACACTAAACCTACTCCTAACCGTAACCCTAACCCAAACCCTAACACTAACCCTAACCCTAACCTTAACCCTAAATCAAACCCTAACCCTAACCCTAACCCGAACCCAAACCCTAACCCTAACCCTAACCCTAACTGAAACACTTATACTAAACCGAACCCTAACCCTAATGCTAACCCTAAACCTAATTCAAACTCAAACCCTAACCCTAATCCTAACCCAACCCAAACCCTAACCCTAACCCTAAAACTAACCCAAAATATAACCGAAACCGAAACCGTAACCCTAACCCTAACCCTAATCCTAACCCAACCCAAACCCTAACCCTAACCCTAAAACTAACCCAAAATATAACCGAAACCGAAACCGTAACCCTAACCCTAACCCTAACCCTAATCCTAACCCAAACCATAACCCTAACCCTAACCGTAACCCTAACCCTAAACCAACCCCTAACCCTCACCATAACTCTAACCCAAATCCGACTCTAACCCTAACCCTAACCCTAACCCAACCCCTAACCCCAACCCTAACCCTAACCCTAACCCTAACCCTAACCCAAACCGTAACCCTAACCCTAATACTAGCCCTAATGCTAACCCTAAACCTAACCCTAACACTAACCCTAGTCTTAACCCTAACCCTAACCCAAACCCTAACAAAAACCCTAACCCTAACCCTAACCCTAAATCAAAACCTAAACCTAACCCTAACCCTAACCCGAACCCAAACCCTAACCCTAACCCTAACCCTATCCCTAACTGAAACACTAATCCTAACCCTAACCCTAACCCTAATGCTAACCCTAAACCTAATTCCAACTCAAACCCTAACCCTAACCCTAAACCTAACCCAAAACATAACCCAAACCGAAACCATAACCTTAAACCTAACCCTAACCCTAAACCCTAACCCTAACACTTACCCTAACCATAACCCAAACCTAAAACCAAAACCTAACCCTAATCCTAACCCTAACCCTAGCCCTAATCCTAGTCCTAACCCTAACCCTAACCCTAACCCTAAACCTAACCTTAAGCCTTACCCAAACCCAAACTCTAAACCTAACTCTAATCGGAACCCTAACCCTAACCCTAATCCTAACCCTAAACCTAACCCAAACCCTAACCCTAAACCTAACCCTAAACTTAACCCAACCCCTAACCATAAACCTAACCCAAACCTAAACCCTAAACTTTACCCTAATCGTAACTCAAAACCTAACCCTAACCCAAATCCAAACCATAAACTTTACACTAACCCTAGCCCTAACACTAACCCAAATTCAAACCTAAGCCTAACCCTAACCCAAACCCTAACCCTAATCCTAACCCTAACCCTAACCCTAACCCTAACCCAAACCCGAACCCCAACCATAACCCTAACCCAAACCCTAACCCTAACCCTAACCCTAAACTAAACCCTAACCCTAACCTTAACCCTAAACCAAACCCTAACCCTAACCCTAACCCTAACATTAACCCTAACCGAAAACCTAAACCTAACCCTACTCCAAACCCTAACCCTAACCCTTACCCTTACCCAAACCCAAACCCTAAA
>JAJHUQ010000033.1:14715000-14717500 GCA_035773235.1 Eospalax fontanierii
TCTAAACCTAACCCTAACCCTAACCCTAACCCTAAACCTAACCAAACCTAAACCCTAACCCAAACCCTAATCCTAACAATAACCCTAACACTAACCCTAACCAAAAACCTAAACCCTAACCCTACTCCTAACGCTAACCCTAACCCTAACACAAACCCTAACCCTAAACGTAACCTTAACCCAAACCCTAACCCTAACCTTAACCCAAACCCAAACCCTAATCTTAACACAAACCCTAACCCTAATCCTAACCCTAACCGTAACCGTAACTCAAACGCTAAACCTAACCCTAACCCTAACCCAAACCTTAACCCTAAACCTAACCCTAACCCTAACCAAAACCCAAACCCTAACCTTAACCGTAATCCTAACCCTAATGCTAACCCTAAACCTAACCCTAACACTAACCCTAGCCTAACCCTAACCCTAACCCAAACCCTAACACTAACCCTAACCCTAACCCTAACCCTAAATCAAACCATAAACCTAACCCTAACCCTAACCCGAACCCAAACCCTAACCCTAACCCTAACCCTAACTGAAACACTAATCCTAAACCTAACCCTAACCCTAATGCTAACCCTAAACCTAATTCCAATTCAAACCCTAACCCTAACCGTAAACCTAACCCAAAACATAACCCAAACCGAAACCCTTACCCTAAACCTAACCCTAACCCTAAACCCTAACCCTAACACTTACCCTAACCATAACCCAAACCTAAAACCAAACCCTAACCCTAATCCAAAACCTAATCCTAGTCCTAACCCTAACCCTAACCCTAACCCTAACCCTAAACCTAACCTTAACCCTTACCCAAACCCAAACTCTAAACCTAACTCTATTCGGAACCCTAACCCTAACCCTAATCCTAACCCTAACCCTAACCATAACCCTAATCCTAGTCCTAACCCTAACCCTAACCCTAACCCTAACCCTAAACCTAACCTTAACCCTTACCGAAACCCAAACTCTAAACCTAACTCTAATCGGAACCCTAAACCTAACCCTAATCCTAACCCTAACCCTAACCCTAACCCTAACCCTAACCCTAACCCTAACCCTAACCCTAATGCTAACCCTAAACCTAATTCCAATTCAAACCCTAACCCTAACAGTAAACCTAACCCAAAACATAACCCAAACCGAAACTCTTACCCTAAACCTAACCCTAACCCTTACCGAAACCCAAAATCTAAACCTAACTCTAATCGGAACCCTAACCCTAACCCTAATCCTAACCCTAACCCTAACCATAACCCTAATCCAACACCTCACCCTAACCCTAACTCTAACCCAAACCCTAACCTAACCCTAACTCCTAACCAAACCCAACACATAACCCTAACCCTAACTCTAACCCAAACCCCAATGTAAGCCTAAACCTAACCCTAACTCAAACCCTAACTCTAACAGTAACCCAAACCCTAACCCTAACCCTAACCCTAACCCTAACCCTAACCCTAACCCTAACCCTAACCCTAACCCAAAACCTAACCCTAACCCTAACCCTAACCCTAACCCAAACCCTAACCCTAACCCTAATCCTAACCCTAATGCTAACCCTAAACCTAACCCTAACCCTAACCCTAGTCCTAAACCTAACCCTAACCCAAACCCTAACACTAACCCTAACCCTAACCCTAACCCTATCTCTAACCCAAACCCTAACCTAACCCTAAACCTAACCCTAACTCAAACCCTAACTCTAACACTAACCCAAACCCTAACACTAACACTAACCCAAACCATAACCCAAATAATAACCCTAATCCTAACCCTAACCCTAACTCTCATCCTTATTCTAACCCTAACCCTAACCCTAAACCTAACCCTAACACTAACCCAAACCCTAACCCTAACCCTAACCCTAACCCTATTCCTAACACTAACCCTAACCCTAACCCAAACCCTAAACCTAACACTAACCCAAACCTTAACCCAAATCCTAACCCTAACCCTAACAATAACCCAAACCCTAACTGAAACACTTATCCTAAATCTAACCCTAACCGTAATGCTAACCCTAAACCTAATTCAAACTCAAACCCTAACCCTAATCCTAACCTTTACCCTAACCCTAACCCTAACCCTTACCCTAAACCTAAACCAAAACATAAGCCAAACCGAAAACCTAACCCTAACCCTAACCGTAACCCTAATCCTAACCCTAACACTAACCCTAATCCTAGTCCTAACCCTAACCCTAACCCTAACCCTAACCTTAACCCTTACCCAAACCCAAACTCTAAACCTAACTCTAATCGGAACCCTAACCCTAAACCTAATCCTAACCCTAACCGTAACCATAACCCTAATCCAACACCTCACCCTAACCCTTACTCTAACCTAAACCCTAACCTAACCCTAACACTAAACCAAACCCAAACCCTAACCCTAACCCTAACTGTAACCCAAACCCTAACCTCACCCAAACCCAAACCCTAATCTTAACACAAACCCTAACCCTAACCCTAACCCTAAACCTAACCCTCACCCA
>JAJHUQ010000033.1:14722500-14732500 GCA_035773235.1 Eospalax fontanierii
ACCCTAACCCTAACCTAAACCTTAACCCTAATCTTAACCCTAAACCAAACCCTAACCCTAACCCTAACATTAACCCTAACCGAAAACCTAAACCTAACCCTACTCCAAACCCTAACCCTAACACTTACCCTTACCCAAACCCAAACCCTAAAACTAACCCTAATCCAAACACTAACCCTAACCCTAATCCTAACCGTAACCCTAATCCTAACCGTAACCCTAACCCTAACCCAACCCCTAACCTTCACCATAACTCTAACCCAAATCCGACTCTAACCCTAACCCTAACCCAAATCCTAACCCGAACCCTAACCCTAACCCTAACCCAAACCCTAACCCTAACCCAAACCCTAAACCAAACCCAAACCCTAACCCTAAACCTAACGCCAACCCTAACCATAACCCTAACCCTAACCCTAATGCTAAACCTAACCATAACCCTAACCCTAACCCTAAACCTAACCAAACCTAAACCCTAACCCAAACCCTAACCCTAACACTAACTCTAACACTAACCATAACCAAAAACCTAAACCCTAACCCTACTCCTAACGCTAATCCTAACCCTAACACAAACCCTAACCCTAAACGTAACCTTAACCCAAACCCTAACCCTAACCTTAACCCAAACCCAAACCCTAATCTTAACACAAACCCTAACCCTAATCCTAACCCTAACCCTAACCCTAACCCAAACGCTAACCCTAACCTAACCCTAACCCTAACCAAAACCCAAACCCTAACCCTAACCGTAATCCTAACCCTAATGCTAACCCTAAACCTAACCCTAACACTAACCCTAGTCCTAACCCTAACCCTAACCCAAACCCTAACACTAACCCTAACCCTAACCCTAACCCTAAATCAAACCCTAAACCTAACCCTAACCCTAACCCGAACCCAAACCCTAACCCTAACTGAAACACTAATCCTAAACCTAACCCTAACCCTAATGCTAACCCTAAACCTAATTCCAATTCAAACCCTAACCCTAAACCTAACCCAAAACATAACCCAAACCGAAACCCTTACCCTAAACCTAACCCTAACCCTAAACCCTAACCCTAACACTTACCCTAACCATAACCCAAACCTAACCCTAACCCTAACCCAAACCCTAACCCTAACCCTAACCCTAACCCTAACCCTAACCCAAACCCTAACCCTAACCCTAATCCTAACCATAATGCTAACCCTAAACCTAACACTAACACTAACCCTAGTCCTAACCCTAACCCTAACCCAAACCATAAAACTAACACTAACCCTAACCCTAACCCTATCTCTAACCCAAACCCTAACCGTAACCCTAACCTAACCCCAAACTCTAAACCTAACTCTAATCGGAATCCTAACACTAACAGTAATCCTAACCTTAACCCTAACCATAACCCTAATCCAACACCTCACCCTAACCCTAACTCTAACCCAACCCCTAACCTAACCCTAACTCTAAACCAAACCCAACACCTAACCCTAACCCTAACTCTAACCCAAACCCCAATGTAAGCCTAAACCTAACCCTAACTCAAACCCTAACTCTAACAATAACCCAAACCCTAACCCTAACCATAACCCTAATCCAACACCTCACCCTAACCCTAACTCTAACCCAAACCCTAACCTAACCCTAACTCTAAACCATACCCAAACCGTTACCCAAACACTAACTCTACCCCAAACCCTAAGCTAACCCTATACCTAACCCTAACTCAAACCCTAACTCTAACACTAACCCAAACCCTAACCCTAACCCAAACCCAAACCATAACCCAAATAGTAACCCTTATCCTAACCCTAACCCTAACCTTCATCCTTATCCTAACCCTAACCCTAACCCTAACCCTAACCTTAACACTAACCCTAATTGTAAACCTAACCCTAACCCTAACCCTAACCCTAACCCTAACCCTAACCCAATACCAAACCCTAATCTTAACACAAACCCTAACACTAACCCTAACACTAACCCTAATCCTAACCCAAAGCCTAAACCTAACCCTAACCCTAACCCAAACTCTAACCCTAACCCTAACCCTAACCCTAACCCTAACCCTAACCCAAACCCTAACCCTAACCCTAATCCTAACCCTAATGCTAACCCTGAACCTAACACTAACACTAACCCTAGTCCTAACCCTAACCCTAACCCAAACCCTAACACTAACCCTAACCCTAACCCTAACCCTATCTCTAACCCAAACCCTAACCTAACCCTAAACCTAACCCTAACTCAAACCCTAACTCTAACACTAACCCAAACCCTAACCCTAAAACTAACCCAAACCATAACCCAAATAATAACCCTAACCCTAACCCTAACCCTAACCCTAACCCTCAACCTTATTCTAACCCTAACCCTAACCCTAAACCTAACCCTAACCCTAACCCTATTCCTAACACTAACCCTAACCCTAACCCAAACCCTAAACCTAACACTAACCCAAACTTTAACCCAAACCCTAACCCTAACCCTAACCCTAACCCAAACCCTAACTGAAACACTTATCCTAAATCTAACCCTAACCCTAATGCTAACCCTAAACCTAATTCAAACTCAAACCCTAACCCTAATCCTAACCTTAAACCTAACCCTAACCCTAACCCTAACCCTAAACCTAACCCAAAACATAACCCAAACCGAAAACCTAACCCTAACCCTAACCGTAACCCTAACCTTAACCCTTACCCAAACCCAAACTCTAAACCTAACTCTAATCGGAACCCTAACCCTAACCTAATCCTAACCTTAACCCTAACCATAACCCTAATTCAACACCTCACCCTAACCCTAACTCTAACCTAAACCCTAACCTAACCCTAACACTAAACCAAACCCAAACCCTAACCCTAACCCTAATTGTAAACAAACCCTAACCTAAACCAAACCCAATCCCTAATCTTAACACAAACCCTAACCCTAACCCTAACCTAACCCTAACCCTCACCCAAACCCTAACCCTAACCATAACCCTAAACCAAACCCTAAACCTAACCCTAACTCTAACCCTAACCCTAACAAAAAACCCTAACCCTAAACCTAATCCTAACCCTAATGCTAACCCTAAACCTAACCCTATCACTAACCCTATTCCTAACCCTAACCCTAACCCAAACCCTAACACTAACCCTAACCTTAACCCTAACCCTAAATCAAACCCTAACCCTAACCCTAAACCTAACCCGTACCCAAACCCTAACCCTAACACTAAGCCTAACTGAAACACTAATCCTAAACCTAACCCTAAATCAAACCCTAACCCTAAACCTAATTCAAACTCAAACCATAACCCTATTCCTAACCCGAACCTAAACCCTAACCCTAACCCTAAACCTAACCCAAAACATAACCCAAACAGAAACCTTAACCCTAACAGTAAGCCTAACCCTAACCCTAAACCCTAACCCTAACACTAACCCTAACCATAACCCAAACCTAAACCCAAACCCTAACCCTAACCCTAACCCTAACCCTAAACCTAACCCAAAACATAACCCAAACCGAAAACCTATCCCTAACCCTAACCTTAACCCTTACCCAAACCCAAACTCTAAACCTAACTCTAATCGGAACCCTAACCCTAACCCTAATCCTAACCCTAACCCTAACCATAACCCTAATCCAACACCTCACCCTAACCCTAACTCTAACCCAAACCCTAACCTAACCCTAACTCTAAACCAAACCCAAACCCTAACCCTAACCCTAACTCTAACCCAAACCCCAATGTAAGCCTAAACCTAACCCTAACTCAAACCCTAACTCTAACACTAACCCAAACCCTAACACTAACCCTAACCCAAATCTTAACCCAAATAATAACCCTAATCCTAACCCTAACCCTAACCCTCATCCTTATCCTAACCCTAACCCTAACCCTAACCCTAACACTAAACCTAAGTCTAACCCTAACCCTAACCCTAACCCTCACCCAAAACCTAACCCTAACACTAACCCTAACCATAATCATAACACTAACCATAACCCTAATACTAACCCAGATTCAAACCTAACCCTAAACCTAACCCTAACCTTAACCCTAACCCTAACCCTCACCCTAACCCAAACCCAAACCCTAACCCTAACCCTAATCCTAACCCTAATGCTAACCCTAAACCTAATTCAAACTCAAACCATAACCCTATTCCTAACCCGAACCCAAACCCTAACCCTAACCCTAAACCTAACCCAAAGCATAACCCAAACCGAAACCCTAACCCTAAACCTAATCCTAACCCTAAAACCTAACACTAACCATAACCCAAACCTAAACCCAAACCCTAACCCTAATCCTAACACTAACCCTAACACTAATCCTAGTCCTAACCCTAACCCTAACCCTAACCCTATCCCTAACCCTAACCCTAACCCTAACCTTAACCCTTACCCAAACCCAAACTCTAAACCTAACTCTAATCGGAACCCTAACCCTAACCCTAATCCTAACCCTAACCCTAACCATAACCCTAATCCAACACCTCACCCAAACCCTAACTCTAACCCAAACCCTAACCTAACAATAACTCTAAACCAAACCCAAACCCTAACCCTAACCCTAACTCTAACCCAAACCCCAATGTAAGCCTAAACCTAACCCTAACTCAAACCCTAACTCTAACACTAACCCAAACCCTAACCCTAACCCTAACATTAACCCTAACCCAAACCAAAACCCTAACCCTAATCCTAACCCTAATGCTAACCCTAAACCTAACTCAAACTCAAACCCTAACCCTAAGCCTAACCCTAACCCAAACCCTAACCCTAAACCTAACCCTAACCCTAACTCTAACCGTAACACTAACCGAACCCGAACGCAAACCATAACCCTAACCCGAAACTTAACCAAAAACCTAAACCTAAACGTAATCCTAAACCAAACCGTAACCCTAACACTAACCCTAACCCTAACCCTAACCCAAACGCTAACCCTAACACTAACCCAAAACCTAAACCTAACGCTAAACCAAACCCTAACCCTAAACCAATCCCTAACCCTAACCCTAAACCTAAACTTAACCCCTAACCCCTAACCCCAAACACTAAACCAAACCCTAACCCTAACCCTAACCCTAACCCTAATCCTAGTCCTAACCCTAACCCTAACCCTAACCCTAACCCTAACCCTAACCCTAATCTAAACCTAAACCTAACCCTAACTCAAACCCTAACTCTAACACTAACCCAAACCCTAACCCAAACCATAACCCAAATAAAAACCCTAATCCTAACCCTAACCCTTACTCTCATCCTTATCCTAACCCTAACCCTAACCGTAACCCTAATGGTAACCCTAATTCTAACCCTAACCCTAATCCTCACAGAAAAACTAACCCAAACCCTAACCCTAACCATAATCTTAACACCAACCCTAACCCTAACACTAACCCTAACCCTAAACCTAACCCTAACCCTTACCTTAACCCTAACCCTAATTCTAACCCTATCCCTAACCCTAACCCTAACCCTAACACAAACCCAAACCCAAACCCTGATCTTAACACAAACCCTAACCCGCACCCTAACCCTAACCCTAACCCTAACGCTAATCCTAACCCTAATGCTAACCCTAAACCTAACCCTAACACTAACCCTACTCCTAACCCTAACCCTAACCCAAACCCTAACACTAACCCTAATCCTAACCTTAACCCTAAATCAAACCCTAACCCTAACCCTAACCCTAACCCGAACCCAAACCCTAACACTAAACCTAACCCTAACTGAAACACTTATCCTAAACCTAACCCTAACCCTAATGCTAACCCTAAACCTAATTCAAACTCAAACCCTAACCCTAATCCTAACCCATCTCAAACCCTAACCCTAACCCTAAAACTAACCCAAAACATAACCCAAACCGAAACCGTAACCCTAACCCTAACCCTAACCCTAACCCAAACCCTAACCCTAACCCTAACCCTAACCCTAACCCTAACCCTAACCTTAACCCTTACCCAAACCCAAACTCTAAACCTAACTCTAATCGGAACCCTAACCCTAAACCTAATCCTAACCCTAAAAAACCATAACCCTAATCCAACACCTCACCCTAACCCTAACTCTAACCCAAACCCTAACCTAACCGTAACTCTAAACCAAACCCAAACCCTAACCCTAACCCTATCTCTAACCCAAACCCTAACCTAACCCTAAACCTAACCCTAACTCAAACCCTAACTCTAACACTAACCCAAACCCTAACCCTAACACTAACCCAAACCACAACCCAAATAATAACCCTAATCCTAACCCTAACCCTAACTCTCATCCTTATTCTAACCCTAACCCTAACCCTAAACCTAACCCTAACATTAACCCAAACCCTAACCCTAACCCTAACCCTAACCCTATTCCTAACACTAACCCTAACCCTAACCCAAACCCTAAACCTAACACTAACCCAAACCTTAACACTAACCCTAACCCTAAGCCTAAACCTAACCCAAACACGAACCCTAAACTTAACCATAATCGTAATCCTAACCCTAACCCTAATCCTAACCCTAACCCAAACTCTAACACTAACCCTACCCAAACACTTATAATAACCCTAAACCTAAACCTAACCCCTAATCCTAACCCTAACCCTAACCCAAACCCTAACCCTAACCCTAACCGAAACACTAATCCTAAACCTAACCCTAACCCTAATGCTAACTCTAAACCTAATTCAAACTCAAACCCTAACCCTAATCCTAACCCGAACCGAAATCCTAACCCTGACCCTAAACCTAACCCAAAACATAACCCACAACGAAACCCTAACCCTAACCCTAACCCTAACCCTAACCCTAACCCTAACCCTAACCCAAACCGTAACACTAACCCTAATCCTACCCTTAAACCCTAACCCTAACCCTAACCATAACCCAAAACTAAAGAATAACCCTAACCCTAATCCTAAACCTAACCCTAACCATAACCCTAATCCAACCCATAACCCTAACCCTAACTCTAACCCAAACCCTAATCTAACCCTAACCCTAACCCAAACCCAAACCCTAACCCTAACCCTAACTCTAACACAAATACTAACCTAACCCTAACCTTAACCCTAACTCAAAACCAAACTCTAACCCAAACCCAAACCCTAACCCTAACCCAAACCTAAACCATAACCCAAACACTAACCCTAATCCTAACCCTAACCCTAACCCTCATCCTTAACCTAACCCTAAACCTAACCCTTATCCTTACCCAAACCCAAACCCTAAAACTAACCCTAATCCGAACCCTAACCGTAATCCTAATCCTATCCGTATCCCTAACCCTAACCCAACCCCTAACCATCACCCTAACTCTAACCCAAACCCTAACCCTAACCCAAATCCTAACCCTAACCCTAACACTAAAATTAACCCAAACCCTAACCCTAACCCTAACCCTAAACCTAACCATAACCAAAACCTAACCATAAACAAATCCCAAACCTAAACCCTAAACTTTACCCTAATCGTAACTCAAACCCTAACCCTAACCCAAATCCAAACCATAAACTTTACACTAACCTTAGCCCTAACACTAACCCAAATTCAAACCTAAGCCTAACCCTAACCCAAACCCTAACCCTAATCCTAACCCTAACCCTAACCCTAACCCTAACCCTAACCCAAACCCGAACCCCAACCCTAACCCTAACCCTAACCCTAACCTAAACCTTAACCCTAATCTTAACCCTAAACCAAACCCTAACCCTAACCCTAACATTAACCCTAACCGAAAACCTAAACCTAACCCTACTCCAAATCCTAACCCTAACACTTACCCTTACCCAAACCCAAACCCTAAAACTAACCCTAATCCAAACACTAAGCCTAACCCTAATCCTAACCGTAACCCTAATCCTAACCGTAACCCTAACCCTAACCCAACCCCTAACCTTCACCATAACTCTAACCCAAATCCGACTCTAACCCTAACCCTAACCCAAATCCTAACCCGAACCCTAACCCTAACCCTAACCCAAACCCTAACCCTAACCCAAACCCTAAACCAAACCCAAACCCTAACCCTAAACCTAACGCCAACCCTAACCATAACCCTAACCCTAACCCTAATGCTAAACCTAACCATAACCCTAACCCTAACCCTAAACCTAACCAAACCTAAACCCTAACCCAAACCCTAATCCTAACACTAACCCTAACACTAACCATAACCAAAAACCTAAACCCTAACCCTACTCCTAACGCTAACCCTAACCCTAACACAAACCCTAACCCTAAACGTAACCTTAACCCAAACCCTAACCCTAACCTTAACCCAAACCCAAACCCTAATCTTAACACAAACCCTAACCCTAATCCTAACACTAACCCTAACCCTAACCCAAACGCTAACCCTAACCCTAACCCTAACCCAAACCTTAACCCTAAACCTAACCCTAACCCTAACCAAAACCCAAACCCTAACCCTAACCGTAATCCTAACCCTAATGCTAACCCTAAACCTAACCCTAACACTAACCCTAGTCCTAAACCTAACCCTAACCCAAACCCTAACACTAACCCTAACCCTAACCCTAACCCTAAATCAAACCCTAAACCTAACCCTAACCCTAACCCGAACCCAAACCCTAACCCTAACTGAAACACTAATCGTAAACCTAACCCTAACCCTAACCCTAATGCTAACCCTAAACCTAATTCCAATTCAAACCCTAACCCTAAACCTAACCCAAAACATAACCCAAACCGAAACCCTTACCCTAAACCTAACCCTAACCCTAAACCCTAACCGTAACACTAACCCTAACCATAACCCAAACCTAACCCTAACCCTAACCCAAACCCTAACCCTAACCCTAACCCTAACCCTAACCCTAACCCAAACCCTAACCCTAACCCTAATCCTAACCCTAATGCTAACCCTAAACCTAACACTAACACTAACCCTAGTCCTAACCCTAACCCTAACCCAAACCCTAAAACTAACACTAACCCTAACCCTAACCCTATCTCTAACCCAAACCCTAACCCTAAACCTAACCTAACCCCAAACTCTAAACCTAACTCTAATCGGAATCCTAACACTAACACTAATCCTAACCTTAACCCTAACCATAACCCTAATCCAACACCTCACCCTAACCCTAACTCTAACCCAAACCCTAACCTAACCCTAACTCTAAACCCAACCCAACACATAACCCTAACCCTAACTCTAACCCAAACCCCAATGTAAGCCTAAACCTAACCCTAACTCAAACCCTAACTCTAACACTAACCCAAACCCTAACCCTAACCATAACCCTAATCCAACACCTCAACCTTACCCTAACTCTAACCCAAACCCTAACCTAACCCTAACTCTAAACCAGACCCAAACCGTTACCCTAACACTGACTCTAACCCAAACCCTAATCTAACCCTAAACCTAACCCTAACTCAAACCCTAACTCTAACACTAACCCAAACCCTAACCCTAAACCTAACCCAAACCATAAACCAAATAGTAACCCTTATCCTAACCCTAACCCTAACCTTCATCCTTATCCTAACCCTAACCCTAACCCTAACCTTAACACTAACCCTAATTGTAAACCTAACCCTAACCCTAACCCTAACCCTAACCCTAACCCAAAACCAAACCCTAATCTTAACACAAACCCTAACACTAACCCTAACACTAACCCTAATCCTAACCCAAAGCCTAAACCTAACCCTAACCCTAACCCAAACCCTAACCCTAACCCTAACCCTAACCCTAACCCTAACCCAAACCCTAACCCTAACCCTAATCCTAACCCTAATGCTAACCCTAAACCTAACACTAACACTAACCCTAGTCCTAACCCTAACCCTAACCCAAACCCTAACACTAACCCTAACCCTAACCCTAACCCTATCTCTTACCCAAACCCTAACCTAACCCTAAACCTAACCCTAACGCAAACCCTAACTCTAACACTAACCCAAACCCTAACCCTAAAACTAACCCAAACCATAACCCAAATAATAACCCTAACCCTAACCCTAACCCTAACCCTAACCCTCA
>JAJHUQ010000033.1:14740000-14745000 GCA_035773235.1 Eospalax fontanierii
CCCTAACCCTAACCCTAATCCTAACCCTAACCAAACTCTAACACTAACCCTAACCCAAACACTTATAATAACCCTAAACCTAAACCTAACCCCTAATCCTAACCCTAACCCTAACCCAAACCCTAACCCTAACCCTAACCGAAACACTAATCCTAAACCTAAACCTAACCCCTAATCCTAACCCTAACCCTAACCCTAACCCTAACCCTAAACCTAATTCCAATTCAAACCCTAACCCTAACCCTAAACCTAACCCAAAACATAACCCAAACCGAAACCCTTACCCTAAACCTAACCCTAACCCTAAACCCTAACCCTAACACTTACCCTAACCATAACCCAAACCTAACCCTAACCCTAACCCAAACCCTAACCCTAACCCTAACCCTA
This sequence comes from Eospalax fontanierii, assembly GCA_035773235.1. Taxonomy (NCBI): domain Eukaryota; kingdom Metazoa; phylum Chordata; class Mammalia; order Rodentia; family Spalacidae; genus Eospalax; species Eospalax fontanierii. The sequence continues at coordinate 14,740,391 of JAJHUQ010000033.1, forward strand.
ACCCTAACCCTAAACCTAACCCAAAACATAACCCACACCGAAACCCTAACCCTATCTCTAACCCTAACCCAAACCCACACCGTAAGCCAAACCCTAACCCAAACCGTAACACTAACCCTAATCCTACCCTTAAACCCTAACCCTAACCCTAACCATAACCCAAAACTAAAGAATAACCCTAACCCTAATCCTAAACCTAACCCTAACCATAACCCTAATCCAACCCATAACCCTAACCCTAACTCTAACCCAAACCCTAACCTAACCCTAACCCTAACCCAAACCCAAACCCTAACCCTAACCCTAACTCTAACCCAAATCCTAACCTAACCCTAACCTTAACCCTAACTCAAAACCAAACTCTAACACTAACCCAAACCCTAACCCTAACCCAAACCTAAACCATAACCCAAACACTAACCCTAATCCTACCCTAACCCTAACCCTCATCCTTAACCTAACCCTAAACCTAACCCTTATCCTTACCCAAACCCAAACCCTAAAACTAACCCTAATCCGAACCCTAACCGTAATCCTAATCCTAACCGTAACCCTAACCCTAACCCAACCCCTAACCATCACCCTAACTCTAACCCAAACCCTAACCCTAACCCAAATCCTAACCCTAACCCTAACCCTAAACTTAACCCAAACCCTAACCCTAACCCTAACCCTAAACCTAACCATAACCCAAACCCTAACCATAAACAAAACCCAAACCTAAACCCTAAACTTTACCCTAATCGTAACTCAAACCCTAACCCTAACCCAAATCCAAACCATAAACTTTACACTAACCTTAGCCCTAACACTAACCCAAATTCAAACCTAAGCCTAACCCTAACCCAAACCCGAACCCCATCCCTAACCCTAAACCTAACCCTAACCTAAACCTTAAACCTAATCTTAACCCTAAACCAAACCCTAACCCTAACCCTAACATTAACCCTAACCGAAAACCTAAACCTAACCCTACTCCAAACCCTAACCCTAACACTTACCCTTACCCAAACCCAAACCCTAAAACTAACCCTAATCCAAACACTAACCCTAACCCTAATCCTAACCGTAACCCTAATCCTAACCGTAACCCTAACCCTAACCCAACCCCTAACCTTCACCATAACTCTAACCCAAATCCGACTCTAACCCTAACCCTAACCCAAATCCTAACCCGAACCCTAACCCTAACCCTAAACCTAAACCTAACCCTAACCCGAACCCAAACCCTAACCGAAAACCTAAACCTAACCCTACTCCAAACCCTAACCCTAACACTTACCCTTACCCAAACCCAAACCCTAAAACTAACCCTAATCCAAACACTAACCCTAACCCTAACCCTATCCCTAACCCTAACCCTAACCCTAACCCTAACCCTAACCCTAAACCTAACCCTAACCCTAACCCAAACCCTAACCCTAACCCTAACCCTAACCCTAACCCTAACCCTAACCCAAACCCTAACCCTAACCCTAATCCTAACCCTAATGCTAACCCTAAACCTAACACTAACACTAACCCTAGTCCTAACCCTAACCCTAACCCAAACCCTAACACTAACCCTAACCCTAACCCTAACCCAAACCCTAACCATAACCTTAACCCTAAACCAATCAGTAACTCTAACCCTAACCCTAACCCTAATCAAACCATAACACTAACCCTAACACTAACCCTAACCCTAACCCTAACCGAAACCGAAACCATAACCATAACCCTAACCCAAACCCAAAACCTAACCCTAAACCTAACCCTAACCCTTAACCAAACCCAAACTCAAACCTTAAACCTAACTCTAACGCTAACCCAAACCTTATCCCTAACCCTAACCCTAACCCTAACTCAAACCCTAACCCTAACGCTAACCCTAACCCTCACCCAAACCCTATCCCTAAACCTAACCCTAACCCTAATCCTAAGCCTAACCCTAACCCAAAATCTAACCCTAAACCTAATCCAAACCCTAACCCTAACCCTAACCCTAACCCTAACCCTAAACCTAAACCTAACCCAAACCCTAAACCTAACCCTAACCCTAAAACAAAACCTAAACCTAACCCTAACCCTAAACCTAACCCTAACCCTAACACAAACCCAAACCTTAACCCTAAACCTAAACCTAACCCTAACCCAAAGCCAAACATTAACCCTAACCCCAAACATTAACCCAAACCCTATCCCTAACCCTAACCCAAACGCAAACCCTAACCCTAACCCTAACCGTAACCCAAACCCTAAACCTAAACCTAACGCAAACCCTAAGCCTAACGCTCAGCCTAACCCAAGCAGTAACTCTAACCCTAACACTATTCCTAACCCTAACCTATCCATAACCTTAACCCAAACCCTAACCCTAATCTTAACCATAACCCTAACCCTAACCCTAAACCTAACCGAAATCCAAACCCTAAACTTAACGCTAAAAGTAACCCTAATACTAACCCTAACCCTAACCCAAACCCTAAACCTAACACTAACCCTAACCCTAACACTAAACCAAACTCTAAGCCTAACCCTAACCCAAACCAAAACACTAACCCTAACTCTAACCCTAACCCTAAACCTAACACTAACCCTAACCCTAAACCTAACCCGAACCCTAAGCCTAACCGTAATCCTAATCCTAACTCTAACCCTAACCCTAAACCAAACCCTAACCTTAACACTAACCCTAACCCTAACACTAACCCAAATCCTTACCCTAACATTAACCGAAACCAAAACCCTAACCCTAACTCTAATCCTAACCCTAACCCTAATCAAAACCCTAACATTAAACCTAACCCTAACCCTAACCCTAACCCTAACCCTAACGCTAACCCTAACCCTAACCCTAATCCTAACCCTAACCCTAATCCTAACCCTAACCCTAAACCCTAACCCTAACCCTAACTCAAACCCTAACCCTAACCCTATTCCTAACCCTAACCCTAAACCCTAACCCTAACCAATACCCTAAACATAACCTTCACGCTAACCCTAACCCTAACCCTAACCCTAACCCTAACCCTAACCCAAACCATAAAATTAACCCTAATCCTAACCCAAACCCTAACCAAACCCTAATCCTAAACCTAACCCTAACCCTAACCTTAATCCTAAAACTAACCCTAATCCAAAAACTAACCCTAACCCTTACCCAAACCCTAACCTAAACCCTAACCCTAACCCTAAACCTAACCCTATCCCTAACCCTATGCCTAACACTAACCCTAAACTTAAACCAAACCCTGACCATAACCCTAACCCTAACCCTATACCTAACCGTAAAAGTAACCCTAACACTAAACCTAACCCAAACCCAAAACCTAAACTTAACCCTAATGGTAACCCTAACCCTAACCCTAACCATAACCATAACCATAACCCTAACCCTAACCCTAACCCTAACCCAAACCCTAACCATAACCTTAACCCTAAACCAATCAGTAACTCTAACCCTAACCCTAACCCTAATCAAACCATAACACTAACCCTAACACTAACCCTAACCCTAACCCTAACCGAAACCGAAACCATAACCATAACCCTAACCCAAACCCAAAACCTAACCCTAAACCTAACCCTAACCCTTAACCAAACCCAAACTCAAACCTTAACCCTAACTCTAACCGTAACCCAAACCTTATCCCTAACCCTAACCCTAACCCTAACTCAAACCCTAACCCTAACCCTAATTCGAACCCGAACCCAAACCATATCCCTAACCCTAAACCTAACCCAAAACCTAAACCTAACCCTAACCCTAACCCTAAACCAAACCCTAACCCTAACCCTAACCCTAACCCCAACCCAAACCCTAAACCTAACCCTAACACTAAACCCTAACAATAACCCTAACCCTAACCCTAACCCTAACCCTAAATGTAACCATAATACTAACCCTAACCCTAACCCTAACTCAAACCCTAACCTTAACCCTAATTCGAACCCGAACCCAAACCATATCCCTAACCCTAAACCTAACCCAAAACCTAAACCTAACCCTAACCCTAACCCTAAAACAAACCCTAACCCTAACAATAACCCTAACCCTAATCCTAACCCAAATCCTAACCCGAACACTAAAACTAACCCTAACACTAACCCAAACCCTAAACCTAACCCTAACGCAAACCAAAACCCTAACCCTAACCCTAACCCTACCCCTAACCCTAACCCTAACCCAAATCATAAACTTAACCCTAATCGTAATCCTAACTGATACCCAAACCCTAAAATTAACCCTAATCTTAACCCTAACCCTAACCTTACTTAAACCCAAACCCTAACCCTAAACCTAAACCTAACCCTTAATCAAACCAAACCCAAACCCTAACCCTAACCCTAACCCTAACCCAAACCCAAACCCAAACCCTAACCCTAACCCTAACCCTAACCCTAACCCAAACCCAAACCCAAACCCTAACCATAAATGTAAACCTAACCCTTACCCAAACCCAAACCCTAACCCTAACGCTAACGCAAACTCAAACCCTAAAATTAACAATAATCGTAACACTAACCCTAACCCTAAACATAACCCAAACCCTAAACTTAACACTAACCCTAACATTAACCGAAATCAAAACCTAAACCTAACCCTAACCCAAACCCTAAACCTAATC
>JAJHUQ010000033.1:14750000-14755000 GCA_035773235.1 Eospalax fontanierii
CAAACCCTAACCCTAACCCTAAACCTAACCCAAAACATAACCCAAACCGAAACCCTTACCCTAAACCTAACCCTAACCCTAAACCCTAACCCTAACACTTACCCTAACCATAACCCAAACCTAACCCTAACCCTAACCCAAACCCTAACCCTAACCCTAACCCTAACCCTAACCCTAAACCTAACCCAAAACATAACCCACACCGAAACCCTAACCCTATCTCTAACCCTAACCCAAACCCACACCGTAAGCCAAACCCTAACCCAAACCGTAACACTAACCCTAATCCTACCCTTAAACCCTAACCCTAACCCTAACCATAACCCAAAACTAAAGAATAACCCTAACCCTAATCCTAAACCTAACCCTAACCATAACCCTAATCCAACCCATAACCCTAACCCTAACTCTAACCCAAACCCTAACCTAACCCTAACCCTAACCCAAACCCAAACCCTAACCCTAACCCTAACTCTAACCCAAATCCTAACCTAACCCTAACCTTAACCCTAACTCAAAACCAAACTCTAACACTAACCCAAACCCTAACCCTAACCCAAACCTAAACCATAACCCAAACACTAACCCTAATCCTACCCTAACCCTAACCCTCATCCTTAACCTAACCCTAAACCTAACCCTTATCCTTACCCAAACCCAAACCCTAAAACTAACCCTAATCCGAACCCTAACCGTAATCCTAATCCTAACCGTAACCCTAACCCTAACCCAACCCCTAACCATCACCCTAACTCTAACCCAAACCCTAACCCTAACCCAAATCCTAACCCTAACCCTAACCCTAAACTTAACCCAAACCCTAACCCTAACCCTAACCCTAACCCTAAACCTAACCATAACCCAAACCCTAACCATAAACAAAACCCAAACCTAAACCCTAAACTTTACCCTAATCGTAACTCAAACCCTAACCCTAACCCAAATCCAAACCATAAACTTTCCACTAACCTTAGCCCTAACACTAAGCCAAATTCAAACCTAAGCCTAACCCTAACCCAAACCCTAACCCTAATGCTAATCCTAACGCTAACGCTAACGCTAACCCTAACCCTAACCCAAACCCGAACCCCAACCCTAACCCTAAACCTAACCCTAACCTAAACCTTAAACCTAATCTTAACCCTAAACCAAACCCTAACCCTAACCCTAACATTAACCCTAACCGAAAACCTAAACCTAACCCTACTCCAAACCCTAACCCTAACACTTACCCTTACCCAAACCCAAACCCTAAAACTAACCCTAATCCAAACACTAACCCTAACCCTAATCCTAACCGTAACCCTAATCCTAACCGTAACCCTAACCCTAACCCAACCCCTAACCTTCACCATAACTCTAACCCAAATCCGACTCTAACCCTAACCCTAACCCAAATCCTAACCCGAACCCTAACCCTAACCCTAAACCAAACCCTAACCCTAACCCAAACCCTAAACCAAACCCAAACCCTAACCCTAAACCTAACGCCAACCCTAACCATAACCCTAACCCTAACCCTAATGCTAAACCTAACCATAACCCTAACCCTAACCCTAAACCTAACCAAATCTAAACCCTAACCCAAACCCTAATCCTAACACTAACCCTAACACTAACCCTAACCAAAAACCTAAACCCTAACCCTACTCCTAACGCTAACCCTAACCCTAACACAAACCCTAACCCTAAACGTAACGTTAACCCAAACCCTAACCCTAACCTTAACCCAAACCCAAACCCTAATCTTAACACAAACCCTAACCCTAATCCTAACCCTAACCCTAACCCTAACCCAAACGCTAACCCTAACCCTAACCCTAACCCAAACCTTATCCCTAAACCTAACCCTAACCCTAAACAAAACCCAAACCCTAACCCTAATCGTAATCCTAACCCTAATGCTAACCCTAAACCTAACCCTAACACTAACCCTAGTCCTAACCCTAACCCTAACCCAAACCCTAACACTAACCCTAACCCTAACCCTAACCCTAAATCAAACCCTAAACCTAACCCTAACCCTAACCCGAACCCAAACCCTAACCCTAACCCGAACCCTAACTGAAACACTAATCCTAAACCTAACCCTAACCCTGATGCTAACCCTAAACCTAATTCCAATTCAAACCCTAACCCTAACCCTAAACCTAACCCAAAACATATCCCAAACCGAAACCCTTACCCTAAACCTAACCCTAACCCTAAACCCTAACCCTAACACTTACCCTAACCATAACCCAAACCTAACCCTAACCCTAACCCAAACCCTAACCCTAACCCTAACCCTAACCCTAACCCTAACCCAAACCCTAACCCTAACCCTAATCCTAACCCTACTGCTAACCCTAAACCTAACACTAACACTAACCCTAGTCCTAACCCTAACCCTAACCCAAACCCTAACACTAACACTAACCCTAACCCTAACCCTATCTCTAACCCAAACCCTAACCCTAACCCTAACCTAACCCCAAACTCTAAACCTAACTCTAATCGGAATCCTAACACTAACCCTAATCCTAACCTTAACCCTAACCATAACCCTAATCCAACACCTCACCCTAACCCTAACTCTAACCCAAACCCTAACCTAACCCTAACTCTAAACCAAACCCAACACCTAACCCTAACCCTAACTCTAACCCAAACCCCAATGTAAGCCTAAACCTAACCCTAACTCAAACCCTAACTCTAAAATAACCCAAACCCTAACCCTAACCATAACCCTAATCCAACACCTCACCCTAACCCTAACTCTAACCCAAACCCTAACCTAACCCTAACTCTAAACCATACCCAAACCGTAACCCTAACACTGACTCTAACCCAAACCCTAATCTAACCCTAAACCTAACCCTAACTCAAACCCTAACTCTAACACTAACCCAAACCCTAACCCTAACCCTAACCCAAACCATAACACAAATAGTAACCCTTATCCTAACCCTAACCCTAACCTTCATCCTTATCCTAACCCTAACCCTAACCCTAACCTTAACACTAACCCTAATTGTAAACCTAACCCTAACCCTAACCCTAACCCTAACCCTAACCCTAACCGAAACCCAAACCCTAATCTTAACACAAACCCTAACACTAACATTAACCCTAACCCTAATCCTAACCCAAAGCCTAAACCTAACCCTAACCCTAACCCAAACCCTAACCCTAACCCTAACCCTAACCCTAACCCTAACCCAAACCCTAACCCTAACCCTAATCCTAACCCTAATGCTAACCCTAAACCTAACACTAACACTAACCCTAGTCCTAACCCTAACCCTAACCCAAACCCTAACACTAACCCTAACCCTAACCCTAACCCAAACCCTAACCATAACCTTAACCCTAAACCAATCAGTAACTCTAACCCTAACCCTAACCCTAATCAAACCATAACACTAACCCTAACACTAACCCTAACCCTAACCCTAACCGAAACCGAAACCATAACCATAACCCTAACCCAAACCCAAAACCTAACCCTAAACCTAACCCTAACCCTTAACCAAACCCAAACTCAAACCTTAAACCTAACTCTAACCCTAACCCAAACCTTATCCCTAACCCTAACCCTAACCCTAACTCAAACCCTAACCCTAACCCTAACCCTAACCCTCACCCAAACCCTATCCCTAAACCTAACCCTAACCCTAATCCTAACCCTAACCCTAACCCAAAATCTAACCCTAAACCAAACCCAAACCCGAACCCTAACCCTAACCCTAACCCTAACCCTAAACCTAAACCTAACCCAAACCCTAAACCTAACCCTAACCCTAAAACAAAACCTAAACCTAACCCTAACCCTAAACCTAACCCTAACCCTAACACAAACCCAAACCTTAACCCTAAACCTAAACCTAACCCTAACCCAAAGCCAAACATTAACCCTAACCCCAAACATTAACCCAAACCCTATCCCTAACCCTAACCCAAACGCAAACCCTAACCCTAACCCTAACCGTAACCCAAACCCTAAACCTAAACCTAACCCAAACCCTAAGCCTAACGCTAACCCTAACCCAAGCCGTAACTCTAACCCTAACCCTATTCCTAACCCTAACCTATACATAACCTTAACCCAAACCCTAACCCTAATCTTAACCATAACCCTAACCCTAACCCTAAACCTAACCGAAATCCAAACCCTAAACTTAACGCTAAAAGTAACCCTAATACTAACCCTAACCCTAACCCAAACCCTAAACCTAACACTAACCCTAACCCTAACACTAAACCAAACTCTAAGCCTAACCCTAACCCAAACCAAAACACTAACCCTAACTCTAACCCTAACCCTAAACCTAACACTAACCCTAACCCTAAACCTAACCCGAACCCTAAGCCTAACCGTAATCCTAATCCTAACTCTAACCCTAACCCTAAACCAAACCCTAACCTTAACACTAACCCTAACCCTAACACTAACCCAAATCCTAACCCTAACATTAACCGAAACCAAAACCCTAACCCTAACTCTAATCCTAACCCTAACCCTAATCAAAACCCTAACATTAAACCTAACCCTAACCCTAACCCTAACCCTAACCCTAACGCTAACCCTAACCCTAACCCTAATCCTAACCCTAACCCTAATCCTAACCCTAACCCTAAACCCTAACCCTAACCCTAACTCAAACCCTAACCCTAACCCTATTCCTAACCCTAACCCTAAACCCTAACCCTAACCAATACCCTAAACATAACCTTCACGCTAACCCTAACCCTAACCCTAACCCTAACCCTAACCCTAACCCAAACCCTAAAATTAACCCTAATCCTAACCCAAACCCTAACCAAACCCTAATCCTAAACCTAACCCTGACCCTGACCTTGGTCCTAAAACTAACCTTAATCCAAGAACTAACCCTAACCCTTACCCAAACCCTAACCTAAACCCTAACCCTAAACCTAACCCTATCCCTAACCCTATGCCTAACACTAACCCTAAACTTAAACCAAACCCTGACCATAACCCTAACCCTAACCCTATA
>JAJHUQ010000033.1:14762500-14782500 GCA_035773235.1 Eospalax fontanierii
AACCCTAAACCTAAACCTAAACCTAACCCTAACCCTAACCCTAACCCAAACACTAACCCTAACCCTAACCCTAACTCAAACCCTAAACGTAAGCCTAACAATAACCCAAACCCTAATACTAAACCTAACCCTAACCCTAACCCTAACCCAAAAACTAAACCTAACCCTAACCCAAACCCTAAAATTAAGCTTAATCCTAACCCAAACCCTAACCAAACCCTAATCCTAAACCTAACCCTAACAATAACCTTAATCCTAAAACTAACCCTAATCCAAAAACTAACCCTAACCCTTACCCAAAACCTAACCTTAACCCTAACCCTAACCCTAACCCTAACCCTATCCCTAACCCTATGCCTAACACTAACCCTAAACTTAAACCAAACCCTGACCATAACCCTAACCCTAACCCCATACCTAACCGTAAACGTAACCCTAACACTAAACCTAACCCAAACCCAAAACCTAAACTTAACCCTAATGGTAACCCTAACCCTAACCCTAACCATAACCATAACCATAACCCTAACCCTAACCCTAACCCTAACCCAAACCCTAACCATAACCTTAACCCTAAACCAATCAGTAACTCTAACCCTAACCCTAACCCTAATCAAACCATAACACTAACCCTAACACTAACCCTAACCCTAACCCTAACCGAAACCGAAACCATAACCATAACCCTAACCCAAACCCAAAACCTAACCCTAAACCTATCCCTAACCCTTAACCAAACCCAAACTCAAACCTTAAACCTAACTCTAACCCTAACCCAAACCTTATCCCTAACCCTAACCCTAACCCTAACTCAAACCCTAACCCTAACCCTAATTCGAACCCGAACCCAAACCATTTCCCTAACCCTAAACCTAACCCAAAACCTAAACCTAACCCTAACCCTAACCCTAACCCTAACCCCAACCCAAACCCTAAACCTAACCCTAACACTAAACCCTAACAATAACCCAAACCCTAACCCTAAACCTAACTCGAACCCAAACCGTAAACTTAACCCTAAATGTAACCATAATACTAACCCTAACCCTAACCCAAATCCTAAACCTAACACTAAAACTAACCCTAACACTAACTCAAACCCTAACCCTAACCCTAACGCAAACCAAAACCCTAACCCTAACCCTAACCCTACCCCTAACCGTAACCCTAACCCAAACCGTGAACCTAACCTTAACCCTAATCCTAACCGATACCCAAACCCTAAATTTAACCCTAATCTTAACCCCAAACCTAACCTTACTTAAACCCAAACCCTAACCCTAAACCTAAACCTAACCCTTAATCAACCCAAACCCTAACCCTAACCCTAACCCTAACCCTAACCCTAACCCAAACCCTAATCCTAACACTAACCCTAATCCTAATCCTAAACCTAACCGTAAGGTTAACCCTAACCCAAACACTAACCCTAACACTAAACCTAACCCTAATCCTAAATCTAACTCTAAACCTAACCCAAACCCTAACCCTAACCATAACCATAACCCTAACCGAAACCCAAACCCTAAACCTAACCCTAATCGTAACCCTAACCTTAACCCTAACACTATCCATAACCCTAACCCAAACCCAAACCCTAACACAAACCCTAACATTAACCTAACCCTAACCCTAACCCTAATCGATACCCAAACCCTAAAATTAACCATAATCTTAACACTAACCCTAACCTTCCTCAAAATCAAACCCTAACCCTAAACATAAACCTAACCCTTAATCAAACCAAACCCAAACCCTAACCCTAACACTAAACCTAACCCAAACCCAAACCCAAACCGAAACCCAAACCCTAATCCTAAAACTAAACCTAATCCTTACCCAAACCCAAACCCTAACCCTAACCCTAACTCAAACCCACACCGTAACCCTAACCCTAACCCAAACCCTAACCCTAAACCTAACCCAAACTCAAACCCTAAAATTAACCCTAATCGTAACCCTAACCCTAACCATAACCATAACCCAAACCCTAATCTTAACACTAACGCTAACACTAACCGAAATCAAAACCTAAACCTAACCCTAACACAAACCCTAACCCTAACCCTAACCCTAACCCTAACCCAAACCCTAACCCTAACCCTAACCATAACCGAAACCCTATCTCTATCGCTGACCATAACCCTAACCCTAATCAAACCATAACACAACCCTAACCTTAACCCTAATGCTAACCCTAAACCTAACTCAAACCCAAACCCTAACCCTAACCCTAACCCAAACCCTCAACTTAACAGTAACCGTAACCCTAACACTAACCCAAATCAAAACCTAAACCTAACCCTAAACCTAACCCAAACCCAATCCCTAACCCTACCCCTAACCCAAACCCAAACCCTAACCCTAACCCTAACCCTAACCCTAACCCTAACTCAAACCCTAAACCTTACCCTAACCCAAACCCTAACCCTAAACCTAACCATAACCTTAATCCTAACCCTAACCCTAAGCCAAAAACTAACCCTAACCCTAACGCAAATCGTAACCTTAACCCTAACCCTAACCCTAATGCAAACCCTCGTCTAACCTTAACCCTAACCTAAAACCTAAACCTAACCCTAACCCAAACCGTAAACCAAAATCTAACCCTAACCCTAACCCTAACCCTAAACCTAACCTTAACCCAAACCGTAACGCTAACGCTAACCCTAACCCTAACCCTAACCCTAACCCTAACCCTATTCCTAACCCTAACCCTAACCCTAACCCCAAGCTTAAACCAAACCCTAACCCTAACCCTAACCCTAAACCTAACCCTAACCCTAACCCTAACACTAAACCTTACCCAAACCCTAACCTTTACCCAAACCCTAACCCTAAACCTAACCATAACCTTAATCCTAACCCTAACCCTAAGCCAAAAACTAACCCTAACCCTAACGCAAATCGTAACCTTAACCCTAACCCTAACCCTAATGCAAACCCTCGCCTAACCTTAACCCTAACCTAAAACCTAAACCTAACCCTAACCCAAACCGTAAACCAAAATCTAACCCTAACCCTAACCCTAACCCTAAACCTAACCTTAACCCAAACCGTAACGCTAACGCTAACCCTAACCCTAACCCTAACCCTAACCCTAACCCTATTCCTAACCCTAACCCTAACCCTAACCCCAAGCTTAAACCAAACCCTAACCCTAACCCTAACCCTAAACCTAACCCTAACCCTAACCCTAACACTAAACCTTACCCAAACCCAAAACCTAAACTTAACCCTAATCGTAACCCTAACCCTTACCCGAACCCTAAGCCAAACCCTAAACTTAACACTAACCCTAACCCTAACACTAACCCAAATCAAAACCTAAACCTAAACCTGACCCAAACCCTAACCCTAACGCTAACCCTTACCCTAACCCTAACCCAAACCCTAACCCTAAACCTAACCCTAAACAAACCCTAACCCTAACCCTAAATCTAACCCTAAGAAACAATAACAACAACCCTTTCACTAAACCTAACCCTAACCCTAACCCTAACCGAAACCCAAATCCTAACCCAACCCTAACCCAAACCCAAACCCTAACCCTAAACCTAAACCTAACCCTTAACCAAACCCAAACTCAAAACTTAACGCTAACTATAACCCTAACCCAAACCTTAACCCTAACCCTAACTCAAACACTAACCCTAACCCTAATTCGAACCCGAACCCAAACCATAACCATAACCCTTAACCTAACACTAAACCTAAACCTAACCCTAACCCTAAACCTAAACCAAACCCTAACCCTAACCCTAACCCTAAACCTAACACTAATCCTAACCCTAACACTAACCCTAACCCTAACCCCAACCGAAACCCTAAACCTAACCCTAACACTAACCCGTAACAATAACCCTATCCCTAACCGTAAACCTAACCCAAACCCGAACCCTAAACCTAACCCTAATCCTAATCCTAACCCTAACGCTAACCCGAACCCAAATCCTAACCTTAACCCAAACACTAACCCTGACACTAACCCTAACCCTAATCCTAAACCTAACACTAACCCTAACAAAAAACCCTAACCCTAACACTAACACTAACCTTAACCCTAAGTGCTAACCCTAACCCTAACCCTAACCCTAAACCTAACCGAAACCCTAACCCTAAACCTAACCCTAATCCATAACCCTAACCCAAACCCAAACCCTAACACTAGCCCTAACACTAACCCTAAACTTAACCCTAACCCTAACCAAAACCCAAACACTAACCCTAACACTAACCCAAACCCAAAAAAAGCCTAAACCCAAACCTAACCCTTACCCAAACCGAAACCCTAACCCTAACCCTAAAACTAACCCTAACGCAAACCCAAAACCTAACCCTAAACCTAAACCTAACCCAAACCCTAACCCTAAACCTAACCTAAACCAAAACCCTAACCCTAACTCTAAACCTATCCCTAACCCTAACCCTAACCCTAACCCTAACCCTAACCCTAACCCTATCACTAACCCGTAACAATAAACCTAACCCTAACCCAAAACCTAACCCAAACCCGAACCCTAACCCTAACCCTAATCCTAATCCTAACCCTAATGCTAACCTGAACATAAACCCTAACCTTAACCCAAACCCTAACCCTAACCCTAACCCAAACCCAAATCCTAAGCCTAAACCCAAACCTAACCCTTACCCAAACCGAAACCCTAACCCTAACCCTAACCCTAAAACTAACCCTAACGCAAACACAAAACCTAACCCTAAACCTAAACCTAAACCTAAACCTAAACCTAAACCTAACCCTAACCCTAACCCTAACCCTAACCCTAAACCTAAACAATAACCCCTAACCCCAAACATTAACCCAAACCCTAAACCTAAAGGTAACCCAAACCCAAACCCTAACCATAAACCTAACTCTAACCCAAACCCTAATGCTAACGCTAACCCTAACCCAAACCGTAACCCTAACCCTAAACCTAACCCTATTCCTAACCCTAACCCTAACCTTAACCCAAAACCTTACCCTAACCCTAACCCTAAACCTAACCCTGACCCTAACCCTAACCTAACCCTAACCCAAACCCTAAACGTAACCATAATCGTAAACCTAAACCTAACCCTAACCCTAACCCTAACCCTAACCCTAACCCAAACCGTAACCCTAACGCTAACCCTAACCCTAACCCTAACCCTAACCCTAACCCTAACCCTAACCCTATTCCTAACCCTAACCCTAACCCTATACCTAAACCCAACCTTAAACCAAACCCTAACCCTAACCCTAACCCTAAACCTAACCCTAACCCTAACCCTAACACTAAACCTTACCCAAACCCAGAACCTAAACTTAACCCTAATAGTAACCCTAACCCTAACCCGAACCCTAACCCAAACCCTAAGCTTAACACTAACCCTAACCCTAACACTAACCCAAATCAAAACCTAAATCTAACCCTGACCCAAACCCTAACCCTAACGCTAACCCTAACCCTAACCCTAACCCAAACCCTAACCCTAAACCTAACCCTAAACAAACCCTAACCCTAACCCTAACCCTAACCCTAATAAAACAATAACAACAACCCTTTCACTAACCCTAAACCTAACCCTAACCCTAACCGAAACCCAAATCCTAACCCAACCCTAACCCAAACCCAAACCCTAACCCTAAACCTAAACCTAACCCTTAATCAAACCCAAACTCAAACCTTAACACTAACTCTAACCCTATCTCAAACCTTAACCCTAACCCTAACCCTAACTCAAACACTAACCCTAACCCTAAATCGAACCCGAAAACAAACCATAGCCCTAACACTTAACCTAACACAAAACCTAAACCTAACCCTAACACTAACCCTAAAACAAACCCTAACCCTAACCCTAACCCTAAACCTAACACTAATCCTAACCCTAACCCTAACCCTAATCCTAACCCCAACCCAAACCCTAAACCTAACCGTAACACTAACCCGTAACAATAACCCAAACCCTAACCCTAAACCTAACCCAAACCCGAACCCTAACCCTAACCCTAATCCTAATCCTAACCCTAACGCTAACCCGAACCCAAACCCTAACCTTAACCCAAACCCTAACCCTAACCCTAACCCAAACCCAAACCCTAGGCCTAAACCCAAACCTAACCCTTACCCAAACCGAAACCCTAACCCTAACCCTAACCCTAAAACTAACCTTAAGGCAAACCCAAAACCTAACCCTAAACCTAAACCTAACCCTAAACCTAAACCTAACCCTAACCCTAACCAGAACCCTAACCCTAAACATAACCCAAACCCAAACGCTAAACTTAAACCTAATCGTAACCCTAACCCTAAACCTAAACCTAACCCTAACCCTAAGACTAACCCTAACCCTAATCCTAAACCTAACAGTAACCCTAACTCAAAACCTAACCCTAACCCTAACACTAATCTTAAACCTAAACCCTAACCCTAAGCCTAACCCAAAATCTAACCCTAACAATAACACAAACCCTAACCTTAACACTAACCCTAACCCTAAGACTAACCCAAATCAAAACCTAAACCTCAACCTAACCCAAACCCTAACCCTAAACCTAACAGTAACCCTAAACCTAACCCTAAACCAAACCCTAACCCTAACCCTAACCCAAACCCTAAAACTAAACCTAACCCAAACTCAAACCCTAAAATTAACCCTAATCGTAACCCTAACCCTAACCCTAACCCTAACCATAACCCAAACCTGAAACTTAACACTAACCCTAACACTAACCGAAAGCAAAACCTAAACCTAACCCTAACCAAAACCCTAACCCTAACCCTAACCCTAACCCTACCCCACACCCTAACACTATCCCTAACCCTGACCCTAACCCTAATCAAACCATAACACAACCCTAACCTTAACCCTAATGCTAACCCTAAATCTAACTCAAACCCAAGCCCTAAACTTAACCCTAAAACTAAACTTAACCCGAAACCCTAACCCTAACCCTAACCCTAACCCTAACCCTAACTCTAAACCTAACTCTAACCCTAACCCTAACCCTAAACCTAACCGAAACCCAAACCCTAAACCTAACCCTAATCGTAAGCCTAACCCTAACCCTAACCCTATCCATAACCATAACCCAAACCCAAACCCTAACACTAGCCCTAACACTAGCGAAACCAAAACCCTAAACCCAACCCTAACCCAAACCCAAACCCTAAGCCTAAACCTAACCCTAACCCTAACCCTTACCCAAACCCAAACCCTAACCCTGAACCTAACCTAACGCAAACCCAAAACCTAACCCTGAACCTAAACCTAACCCAAACCCAAACCCAAACCCTAATCCTAACACTAACTCAAACCCACACCGTAACCCTAAACCTAACCCAAACCCTAACCCTAACCCTAATCCAAACCCTAACCCTAAGCCTAACCCTAAACCTAAACCATAACCCCTAACCCCAAACATTAACCCAAACCCTAACCCTAAACCTAACCCAAACCCAAACCCTAAACCTAACCCTAACTCTAACCCAAACCCTAACGCTAACGCTAACCCTAACCCAAACCATAACCATAACTGTAAACCTAACCCTATTCCTAACCCTAACCCTAAACTTAACCCAAAACCTTACCTTAACCCTAACCCTAAACCTAACCCTGACCCTAACCCTAAACCTAACCCTAACCCAAACACTAAACCTAACCGTAATTGTAAACCTAAACCTAACCCTAACCCTAACCCTAACCCTAAACCTAACCCTAAACCAAACCGTAACCCTAACGATAACCCTAACCCTAACCCTAACCCTAACCCTAACCCTAAGCCTAACCCTAACTCTAACCCAAACAGTAACCCTAACCCTAACCCTAAACCCAAACTTAAACCAAACCCTAACCCTAACCCTAACACTAAACCTAACCCTAACCCTAACCCTAACACTAAACCTTACCCAAACCCAAAACCTAAACTTAACCCTAATCGTAACCCTAACCCTAACCCGAACCCTAACCCAAACCCTAAGCTTAACACTAACCCTAACCCTAACACTAACCCAAATCTAAACCTAAACCTAACCCCGACGCAAACCCTAACCCTAACCTTAAGCCTTATCCTAACCCAAACCTTATCCCAAACACTAAACCTAACACTAACTCTAACCCTCATCCTAAACCTAACACTAACACTAACCCAAACCCTAACACTAACACTAACACTAACCTTAACCCTAAACGCTAAGCCTAACCCTACCCCTAGCCCTAACCCTAACCCAAACCATAAACCTAACCCTAATCCTAATCCTAACTGACACCCAAACCCTAAAATTAACCCTAATCTTAACCCTAACCCTAACCTTACTTAAACCCAAACCCTAACCCTAAACCTAACCCTTAATCAAACCAAACCCAAACCCTAACCCTAACCCTAACCCTAACCCAAACCCAAACCCAAACCCTAACCCTAACCCTAACCCTAACCCAAACCCAAACCCAAACCCTAACCCTAAATCTAAACCTAACCCTTACCCAAACCCAAAACCTCACCCTAACCCTAACTCAAAACCACACCGTAACCCTAATTCTAACCCAAACCCTAACCCTAACCCTAACCCAAACTCAAACCCTAAAATTAACCCTAATCGTAACACTAACCCTAACCCTAACCATAACCCAAACCCTAAACTTAACACTAACCCTAACATTAACCGAAATCAAAACCTAAACCTAACCCTAACCCAAAGCCTAACCCTAATCCTAACCCTAACCCTAACTCAAACCATAACCCTAAACCTAACCCTAACCCAAACCCTGAACCTAACCCTAATCGTAACCCTAACCCTAACCCTAAACCTATCCATAACCATAACCGAAACCCAAACCCTAACACTAACCCTAACCCTAACCCTAACCCTAACCGAAACCCAAAACCTAACCCTAACCCGAAACCAAACCCAAACCCTAAGCCTAAATCTAACGCTAACCCTTACCCAAACCCAAACCTTAACCCTAACCCTAACCCTAAACCTAACCCTAACGCAAACCCAAAACCTAACCCTAAACCTAAACCTAACCCTAACCGAAACCCAAACCCTAATCCTAACCCTAACTCAAACCCAAAACATAACCCTAACCCTAATCCAAACCCTAACCCTAACCCTAACTCTAACCCTAACCCTAACCCTAAGCCTAACCCTAACCGAAATGCAAACCCAAACCTAACCCTAATCGTAACCCTAACCCTAACCCTAACCCTATCCTTAACCCTAAAACAAACCCAAACCCTAAGACAAACCCTAACACTAAACCTAATCCTAATCCTAATCTTAACCCTAAGGCTAACCCTAACCCTAACCCTAACCCTAACCCTAACCCTAAATCCTAACCCTAACCCTAACCCTAACCCTAACCCTATCCCTAATCCTAACCCAAACCCAAACCTAACACTAAATCTAAACCAAAACCTAAACATAAACCTAACCGTAACCCTAAACCAAACCCTAACCCTAACCCTATCCCTAATCCTAACCCAAACCCTAAACCTAACACTAACCGTAAACCCTAACCATAACCCGAACCCGAACCCGAAACCAAACCCTAACCCTAACACTAAACCTAATTCAAAACCTAAACGTAACCCTAAACCTAACCCTAACCCAAACCCTAGCCCTAACACTAACCCTAACCCTAACACTTAACCAAACCCTAACCCTAACCCTAATGCAAAAAAAAATCCTAACCCTAACTCTAATCCTAACCCTAACCCTAACCCTAATCCTAACCCTAACCCTAACCCTAACCCTAACTATAACCCTAACGCTATACCTACACCTACTCCTAACCCTAACCTTAACCCTAATCCTAGACCTAACCCTAACCCTAAACCTACCCCAAACCCAACCCCTAACCCTAACCCTAACCCTAACCCAAAACCTAAACTTAAACCTAACCCTAACCCTAACACAAACCCTAACCCTAACCCTAACCCTAACCCTCACCCAAACCCTATCCCTAAACCTAACCGTAACCCTAATCCTAACCCTAACCCTAACCCAAAATCTAACCCTAAACCTAACCCAAACCCTAACCCTAACCCTAACACAAACCCTAATCTTAACATTAACCCTAACAAAAACACTAACCCAAATCAAAACCTAAACCCAACCCTAACCCAAATCCTAACCCTAACCCTAAACCTAAACCTAACCCTAACCCTAACCCTAACCCAAACACTAACCCTAACCCTAACCCTAACTCAAACCCTAAACGTAAGCCTAACAATAACCCAAACCCTAATACTAAACCTAACCCTAACCCTAACCCTAACCCAAAAACTAAACCTAACCCTAACCCAAACCCTAAAATTAACCCTAATCCTAACCCAAACCCTAACCAAACCCTAATCCTAAACCTAAACCTAACCCTAACCTTAATCCTAAAACTAACCCTAATCCAAAAACTAACCCTAACCCTTACCCAAACCCTAACCTTAACCCTAACCCTAACCCTAACCCTAACCCTATCCCTAACCCTATGCCTAACACTAACCCTAAACTTAAACCAAACCCTGACCATAACCCTAACCCTAACCCCATACCTAACCGTAAACGTAACCCTAACACTAAACCTAACCCAAACCCAAAACCTAAACTTAACCCTAATGGTAACCCTAACCCTAACCCTAACCATAACCATAACCATAACCCTAACCCTAACCCTAACCCTAACCCAAACCCTAACCATAACCTTAACCCTAAACCAATCAGTAACTCTAACCCTAACCCTAACCCTAATCAAACCATAACACTAACCCTAACACTAACCCTAACCGTAACCCTAACCGAAACCGAAACCATAACCATAACCCTAACCCAAACCCAAAACCTAACCCTAAACCTAACCCTAACCCTTAACCAAACCCAAACTCAAACCTTAAACCTAACTCTAACCCTAAACCAAACCTTATCCCTAACCCTAACCCTAACCCTAACTCAAACCCTAACCCTAACCCTAATTCGAACCCGAACACAAACCATTTCCCTAACCCTAAACCTAACCCAAAACCTAAACCTAACCCTAACCCTAACCCTAACCCTAACCCCAACCCAAACCCTAAACCTAACCCTAACACTAAACCCTAACAATAACCCAAAACCTAACCCTAAACCTAACTCGAACCCAAACCGTAAACTTAACCCTAAATGTAACCATAATACTAACCCTAACCCTAACCCAAATCCTAAACCTAACACTAAAACTAACCCTAACACTAACTCAAACCATAACCCTAACAGTAACGCAAACCACAACCCTACCTCTAACCCTAACCCTGCCCCTAACCCTCATCCTATCCCAAATCGTGAACCTAATCTTGACCCTAATCCTACCCGATACCCAAACCCTAAATTTAACCCTAATCTTAACCCTAAACCTAACCTTACTTAAACCCAAACCCTAACCCTAAACCTAAACCTAACCCTTAATCAAACCAAACCCTAACCCTAACCCTAACCCTAACCCTAACCCTAACCCTAACCCAAACCCTAATCCTAACACTAACCCTAATCCTAATCCTAAACCTAACCGTAAGGTTAACCCTAACCCAAACCCTAACCCTAACACTAAACCTAACCCTAATCCTAAATCTAACTCTAAACCTAACCCAAACCCTAACCCTAACCCTAACCCTAACCCTAACCGAAACCCAAACCCTAAACCTAACCCTAATGGTAACCCTAACCTTAACCCTAACACTATCCATAACCCTAACCCAAACCCAAACCCTAACACAAACCCTAACATTAACCTAACCCTAACCCTAACCCTAATCAATACCCAAACCCTAAAATTAACCATAATCTTAACACTAACCCTAACCTTCCTCAAAATCAAACCCTAACCCTAAACATAAACCTAACCCTTAATCAAACCAAACCCAAACCCTAACCCTAACCCTAAACCTAACCCAAACCCAAACCCAAACCGAAACCCAAACCCTAATCCTAAAACTAAACCTAACCCTTACCCAAACCCAAACCCTAACCCTAACCCTAACTCAAACCCACACCGTAACCCTAACCCTAACCCAAACCCTAACCCTAAACCTAACCCAAACTCAAACCCTAAAATTAACCCTAATCGTAACCCTAACCCTAACCATAACCATAACCCAAACCCTAATCTTAACACTAACGCTAACACTAACCGAAAGCAAAACCTAAACCTAACCCTAACACAAACCCTAACCCTAACCCTAACCCTAACCCTAACCCAAACCCTAACCCTAACCCTAACCATAACCGAAACCCTAACCCTATCGCTAACCATAACCCTAACCCTAATCAAACCATAACACAACCCTAACCTTAACCCTAATGCTAACCCTAAACCTAACTCAAACCCAAACCCTAACCCTAACCCTAACCCAAACCCTCAACTTAACAGTAACCGTAACCCTAACACTAACCCAAATCAAAACCTAAATCTTACCCTAACCCAAATCCTAACCCTAACCCTAACCCTAACCCTAACCCTAACCCTAACCCTAACCCAAACCCTAACCCTAACACTAAACCTAACCCTAATCCTAAATCTAACTCTAAACCTAACCCAAACCCTAACCCTAACCCTAACCCTAACCCTAACCGAAACCCAAACCCTAAACCTAACCCTAATGGTAACCCTAACCTTAACCCTAACACTATCCATAACCCTAACCCAAACCCAAACCCTAACACAAACCCTAACATTAACCTAACCCTAACCCTAACCCTAATCAATACCCAAACCCTAAAATTAACCATAATCTTAACACTAAAACTAACCTTCCTCAAAATCAAACCCTAACCCTAAACATAAACCTAACCCTTAATCAAACCAAACCCAAACCCTAACCCTAACCCTAAACCTAACCCAAACCCAAACCCAAACCGAAACCCAAACCCTAATCCTAAAACTAAACCTAACCCTTACCCAAACCCAAACCCTAACCCTAACCCTAACTCAAACCCACACCGTAACCCTAACCCTAACCCAAACCCTAACCCTAAACCTAACCCAAACTCAAACCCTAAAATTAACCCTGATCGTAACCCTAACCCTAACCATAACCATAACCCAAACCCTAATCTTAACACTAACGCTAACACTAACCGAAATCAAAACCTAAACCTAACCCTAACACAAACCCTAACCCTAACCCTAACCCTAACCCTAACCCTAACCCAAACCCTAACCCTAACCCTAACCATAACCGAAACCCTAACCCTATCGCTAACCATAACCCTAACCCTAATTAAACCATAACACAACCCTAACCTTAACCCTAATGCTAACCCTAAACCTAACTCAAACCCAAACCCTAACCCTAACCCTAACCCAAACCCTCAACTTAACAGTAACCGTAACCCTAACACTAACCCAAATCAAAACCTAAACCTAACCCTAAACCTAACCCAAACCCAATCCCTAACCCTACCCATAACCCAAACCCAAACCCTAACCCTAACCCTAACCCTAACCCTAACCCTAACTCAAACCCTAAACCTTACCCTAACCCAAACCCTAACCCTAAACCTAACCATAACCTTAATCCTAACCCTAACCCTAAGCCAAAAACTAACCCTAACCCTAACGCAAATCGTAACCTTAACCCTAACCCTAACCCTAATGCAAACCCTCGCCTAACCTTAACCCTAACCTAAAACCTAAACCTAACCCTAACCCAAACCGTAAACCAAAATCTAACCCTAACCCTAACCCTAACCCTAAACCTAAACTTAACCCAAACCGTAACGCTAACGCTAACCCTAACCCTAACCCTAACCCTAACCCTAACCCTATTCCTAACCCTAACCCTAACCCTAACCCCAAGCTTAAACCAAACCCTAACCCTAACCCTAACCCTAAACCTAACCCTAACCCTAACCCTAACACTAAACCTTACCCAAACCCAAAACCTAAACTTAACCCTAATCGTAACCCTAACCCTTACCCGAACCCTAAGCCAAACCCTAAACTTAACACTAACCCTAACCCTAACACTAACCCAAATCAAAACCTAAACCTAAACCTGACCCAAACCCTAACCCTAACGCTAACCCTTACCCTAACCCTAACCCAAACCCTAACCCTAAACCTAACCCTAAACAAACCCTAACCCTAACCCTAACCCTAACCCTAAGAAACAATAACAACAACCCTTTCACTAAACCTAACCCTAACCCTAACCCTAACCCTAACCGAAACCCAAATCCAAACCCAACCCTAACCCAAACCCAAACCCTAACCCTAAACCTCAACCTAACCCTTAACCAAACCCAAACTCAAACCTTAACGCTAACTATAACCCTAACCCAAACCTTAACCCTAACCCTAACACAAACACTAACCCTAACCCTAATTCGAACCCGAACCCAAACCATAACCATAACCCTTAACGCAACACTAAACCTAAACCTAACCCTAACCCTAAACCTAAACCAAACCCTAACCCTAACCCTAACCCTAAACCTAACCCTAACCCTAACCCTAACCCTAAACCTAACACTAATCCTAACCCTAACACTAACCCTAACCCTAACCCCAACCGAAAACCTAAACCTAACCCTAACACTAACCCGTAAAAATAACCCTATCCCTAACCGTAAACCTAACCCAAACCCGAACCCTAAACCTAACCCTAATCCTAATCCTAACCCTAACGCTAACCCGAACCGAAATCCTAACCTTAACCCAAACACTAACCCTGACACTAACCCTAACCCTAATCCTAAACCTAACACTAACCCTAACAAAAAACCCTAACCCTAACACTAACACTAACCTTAACCCTAAATGATAACCCTAACCCTAACCCTAACCCTAAACCTAACCGAAACCCTAACCCTAAACCTAACCCTAATCCATAACCCTAACCCAAACCCAAACCCTAACACTAGCCCTAACACTAACCCTAAACTTAACCCTAACCATAACCAAAACCCAAACACTAACCCTAACACTAACCCAAACCCAAACCCAAAGCCTAAACCCAAACCTAACCCTTACCCAAACCGAAACCCTAACCCTAACCCTAAAACTAACCCTAACGCAAACCCAAAACCTAACCCTAAACCTAAACCTAACCCAAACCCTAACCCTAACCCTAACCTAAACCAAAACCCTAACCCTAACTCTAAACCTATCCCTAACCCTAACCCTAACCCTAACCCTAACCCTAACCCTAACCCTAACCCTAACCCTAACCCTAAACGTAACCCTAACCCTAAGCCTAACCCTAACCCTAACACTAAACATAACCCAAACTCAAACGCTAAACTTAACCCTAATCGTAACAATAACCCTAAACCTAACCCTAACGCAAACCCTAAACTTAACACTAACCCTAAATCTAACACTAACCCAAATCAAAACCTAAACCTCAACCTAACCCAAACACTAACCCTAAACCTAACAGTAACCCTAACCCTAACCCTTAACCAAACCCAAACTCAAACCTTAACACTAACTCTAACCCTAACCCTAACACTAAACATAACCCAAACTCAAACGCTAAACTTAACCCTAATCGTAACAATAACCCTAAACCTAACCCTAACGCAAACCCTAAACTTAACACTAACCCTAAATCTAACACTAACCCAAATCAAAACCTAAACCTCAACCTAACCCAAACACTAACCCTAAACCTAACAGTAACCCTAACCCTAACCCTTAACCAAACCCAAACTCAAACCTTAACACTAACTCTAACCCTAACCCAAACCTTAACCCTAACCCTAACCCTAACTCAAACACTAACCCTAACCCTAATTGGAACCCGAACCCAAACCATAACCCTAACCCTTAACCTAACACAAAACCTAAACCTAACCCTAACCCTAACCCTAAACCAAACCCTAACCCTAAACCTAACACTAATACAAAACCTAACCCTAACCCTAACCCTAACCTAAACCCAAACCCTAAACCTAACCCTATCACTAACCCGTAACAATAAACCTAACCCTAACCCAAAACCTAACCCAAACCCGAACCCTAACCCTAACCCTAATCCTAATCCTAACCCTAATGCTAACCTGAACATAAACCCTAACCTTAACCCAAACCCTAACCCTAACCCTAACCCAAACCCAAATCCTAAGCCTAAACCCAAACCTAACCCTTACCCAAACCGAAACCCTAACCCTAACCCTAACCCTAAAACTAACCCTAACGCAAACACAAAACCTAACCCTAAACCTAAACCTAAACCTAAACCTAACCCTAACCCTAACCCTAACCCTAACCCTAACCCTAAAACTAAACAATAACCCCTAACCCCAAACATTAACCCAAACCCTAAACCTAAAGGTAACCCAAACCCAAACCCTAACCATAAACCTAACTCTAACCCAAACCCTAATGCTAACGCTAACCCTAACCCAAACCGTAACCCTAACCCTAAACCTAACCCTATTCCTAACCCTAACCCTAACCTTAACCCAAAACCTTACCCTAACCCTAACCCTAAACCTAACCCTGACCCTAACCCTAAACCTAACCCTAACCCAAACCCTAACCCTAACCCTAACCCTAACCCTAACCCAAACCGTAACCCTAACGCTAACCCTAACCCTAACCCTAACCCTATTCCTAACCCTAACCCTAACCCTATACCTAAACCCAACCTTAAACCAAACCCTAACCCTAACCCTAACCCTAAACCTAACCCTAACCCTAACCCTAACACTAAACCTTACCCAAACCCAGAACCTAAACTTAACCCTAATAGTAACCCTAACCCTAACCCGAACCCTAACCCAAACCCTAAGCTTAACACTAACCCTAACCCTAACACTAACCCAAATCAAAACCTAAATCTAACCCTGACCCAAACCCTAAACCTAACGCTAACCCTAACCCTAACCCTAACCCAAACCCTAACCCTAAACCTAACCCTAAACAAACCCTAACCCTAACCCTAACCCTAACCCTAATAAAACAATAACAACAACCCTTTCACTAACCCTAAACCTAACCCTAACCCTAACCGAAACCCAAATCCTAACCCAACCCTAACCCAAACCCAAACCCTAACCCTAAACCTAAACCTAACCCTTAACCAAACCCAAACTCAAACCTTAACACTAACTCTAACCCTATCTCAAACCTTAACCCTAACCCTAACCCTAACTCAAACACTAACCCTAACCCTAAATCGAACCCGAAAACAAACCACTTAACCTAACACAAAACCTAAACCTAACCCTAACACTAACCCTAAAACAAACCCTAACCCTAACCCTAACCCTAAACCTAACACTAATCCTAACCCTAACCCTAACCCTAACCCTAACCCCAACCCAAACCCTAAACCTAACCGTAACACTAACCCGTAACAATAACCCAAACCCTAACCCTAAACCTAACCCAAACCCGAACCCTAACCCTAACCCTAATCCTAATCCTAACCCTAACGCTAACCCGAACCCAAACCCTAACCTTAACCCAAACCCTAACCCTAACCCTAACCCAAACCCAAACCCTAGGCCTAAACCCAAACCTAACCCTTACCCAAACCGAAACCCTAACCCTAACCCTAACCCTAAAACTAACCTTAACGCAAACCCAAAACCTAACCCTAAACCTAAACCTAACCCTAAACCTAAACCTAACCCTAACCCTAACCCTAACCCTAACCCTAAACATAACCCAAACCCAAACGCTAAACTTAAACCTAATCGTAACCCTAACCCTAAACCTAAACCTAACCCTAACCCTAAGACTAACCCTAACCCTAATCCTAAACCTAACAGTAACCCTAACTCAAAACCTAACCCTAACCCTAACACTAATCTTAAACCTAAACCCTAACCCTAAGCCTAACCCAAAATCTAACCCTAACAATAACACAAACCCTAACCTTAACACTAACCCTAACCCTAAGACTAACCCAAATCAAAACCTAAACCTCAACCTAACCCAAACCCTAACCCTAAACCTAACAGTAACCCTAAACCTAACCCTAAACCAAACCCTAACCCTAACCCTAACCCAAACCCTAAAACTAAACCTAACCCAAACTCAAACCCTAAAATTAACCCTAATCGTAACCCTAACCCTAACCCTAACCCTAACCATAACCCAAACCTGAAACTTAACACTAACCCTAACACTAACCGAAATCAAAACCTAAACCTAACCCTAACCAAAACCCTAACCCTAACCCTAACCCTAACCCTAACCCAAACCCTAACACTATCCCTAACCCTAACCCTAACCCTAATCAAACCATAACACAACCCTAACCTTAACCCTAATGCTAACCCTAAATCTAACTCAAACCCAAGCCCTAAACTTAACCCTAAAACTAACCTTAACCCGAAACCCTAACCCTAACCCTAACCCTAACCCTAACCCTAACCCTAACCCTAACCCTAACTCTAAACCTAACTCTAACCCTAACCCTAACCCTAAACCTAACCTAAACCCAAACCCTAAACCTAAACCTAATCGTAAGCCTAACCCTAACCCTAACCCTATCCATAACCATAACCCAAACCCAAACCCTAACACTAGCCCTAACACTAGCGAAACCAAAACCCTAAACCTAACCCTAACCCAAACCCAAACCCTAAGCCTAAACCTAACCCTAACCCTAACCCTTACCCAAACCCAAACCCTAACCCTGAACCTAACCTAACGCAAACCCAAAACCTAACCCTGAACCTAAACCTAACCCTAACCCAAACGCAAACCCTAATCCTAACACTAACTCAAACCCACAACGTAACCCTAAACCTAACCCAAACCCTAACCCTAACCCTAATCCAAACCCTAACCCTAAGCCTAACCCTAAACCTAAACCATAACCCCTAACCCCAAACATTAACCCAAACCCTAACCCTAAACCTAACCCAAACCCAAACCCTAATCAAACCATAACACAACCCTAACCTTAACCCTAATGCTAACCCTAAATCTAACTCAAACCCAAGCCCTAAACTTAACCCTAAAACTAACCTTAACCCGAAATCCTAACCCAAACCCTAACCCTAAACCTAACTCAAACCCAAACCCTAAACCTAACCCTAACTCTAACCCAAACCCTAACGCTAACGCGAACCCTAACCCAAACCATAACCATAACTGTAAACCTAACCCTATTCCTAACCCTAACCCTAAACTTAACCCAAAACCTTACCCTAACCCTAACCCTAAACCTAAGCCTGACCCTAACCCTAAACCTAACCCTAACCCAAACCCTAAACCTAACCGTAATTGTAAACCTAAACCTAACCCTAACCCTAAACCAAACCATAACCCTAACGATAACCCTAACCCTAACCCTAACCCTAACCCTAACCCTAACCCTAAGCCTAACCCTAACTCTAACCCAAACCGTAACCCTAACCCTAACCCTAAACCCAAACTTAAACCACACCCTAACCCTAACCCTAACACTAAACCTAACCCTAACCCTAACCCTAACACTAAACCTTACCCAACCCCAAAACCTAAACTTAACCCTAATCGTAACCCTAACCCTAACCCGAACCCTAACCCAAACCCTAAGCTTAACACTAACCCTAACCCTAACATTAACCCAAATCAAAACCTAAACCTAACCCCGACGCAAACCCTAACCCTAACCTTAAGCCTAATCCTAACCCAAACCTTAACCCAAACACGAGCCCTAACACTTACTCTAACCCTAATCCTAAACCTAACACTAACCCTAACCCAAACCCTAACACTAACACTAACACTAACCTTAACCCTAAACGCTAACCCTAACCCTAACCCTAACCCTAACCCTAAACCTAACCGAAACCCAAACCCTAAACCTAACCCTAATTGTAACCCTAACCCTAACCCTAACCCTAAACCTAACCCTAATCCATAACCCTAACCCAAACCCAAACCCTAACACTAGCCCTAACACTAACCCTAACCTTACCCCTAACCCTAAACGAAACCCAAACCCTAACCCTAACCCTAACTCAACCCCAAACCCTAAGCCTAAACCCAAACCTAACCCTTACCCAAACTGAAACCCTAACCCTAATCCTAACCCT
>JAJHUQ010000033.1:14790000-14792500 GCA_035773235.1 Eospalax fontanierii
ACCCAAACCCTAACCCTAACCCTAACCCTAACTCAAACCCTAACCCTTACCCTAACCGAAACCCCAACCCTAAACCTAACCATAACCTTAATCCTAACCCTAACCCTAAGCCAAAAACTAACCCTAACCCTAACACAAACCCTAACCTTAACCCTAACCCTAACCCTAACCCTAATGCAAACCCTACCCCTAACCTTAACCCTAACCTAAAACCTAAACCTAACCCTAACCCAAACCGTAAACCAAAATCTAACCCTAACCCTAACCCTAACCCTAACACTAAACCTTACCCAAACCCAAAACCTAAACTTAACCCTAATCGTAACCCTAACCCTAACCCGAACCCTAACCCAAACCCTAAACTTAACACTAACCCTAACCCTAACACTAACCCAAATCAAAACCTAAACCTAACCCTGACCCAAACCCTAACCCTAACGCTAACCCTAACCCTAACCCTAACACAAACCCTAACCCTAATCCTAACCCTAAACAAACCGTAACAATAACCCTAACCCTAACCCTAATAAAACAATAACAACAACACTTTCACTAACCCTAACCCTAACCCTAACCCTAAACGAAACCCAAATCCTAACCCAACCTTGACCCAAACCCAAACCCTAACCCTAAACCTAAACCTAACCCTTAACCAAACCAAAACTCAAAACTTAACGCTAACTCTAACCCTAACCCAAACCTTAACCCTAACCCTAACCGTAACCCTAACCCTAACCTTAAACCAAACCCTAACCCTAACCCTAACACTAAACCTAACCCTAACCATAACCCTAACCCTAAACCTAACCCAAACCCAAACCGTAAATTTAACCTTAATCGTATCCCTAACCCTAACCATAACCCTAACCCAAACCCTAAACTTAACACTAACCCTAACGCTAATACTAACCCAAATCAAAACCTAAACCTAACCCTAACCCAAACCTTAACACTAATCCTAACCCTAATCAAACCATAACACTAACCCTAACCTTAACCCTAATGTTAACCCTAAACCTAACTCAAAGTCAAACCCTAACCCTAACCCTAACCCTAACCCAAACCTTAACCCTAACCCTAACTCTAACCCTAACTCAAACCCTAACCCCAACACTAAACCTAATACTAACAATAACCCAAACCCTAACCCTGACCCTAACCCAAACCAAAACACTAACCCTATCCATAACCCTAATCCTAACCCTAACCCTAACCCTAACCCTAACCCTAACAAAACCCTAAACCTAACCCTAATCCTAACCCTAAGCGTAACCCTAACCAAAACCCTAACCCTAAACCTAATCCTAATCCTAACCCTAATCCAAACCCAAACCGTAACCCTAAACCTAACCCTAAACCTAACCCTAACCCTAATCCTAACCCTAACCCTAACGCTAACCGTAACCCTAACCCTAAACCTAACCCTAACCCAAAACCAAACCCTAACGCTAACCCTAAACCTAACCCTAACCCAAACAATAACCCTAACCCTAAACCGAATCCTAAACCACATCCTAACCCTAACACTAACCCTAACCTAACAGTAACCCTAAACCAAACCCTAAGCCAAACCCTAACCCTAACCCTAACCCTAACCCAAACCCAAACCCTAAACCTATCACTAACCCAAACCCGCACCGTAGCCCTAACCCCAAACCAAAACCTAACCCTATTCCTAACCCTAAAACAAATCTTAACCCTAACCCTAACCCTATCCCTAATCCTAACCCAACCCTCACCCTAACCCTAATCCTAACCCAAACCCTAAACGTAATCCTAACCCTAAACCCGAACCCTAAACCTAACCCTAACCCTAAACCTAATCCTAACCCAAACCCTAACCATAACCCAAACCCTAACCCTAACTCTAACCCTAACCCAAAACCTAAACCTAACACTAACCCAAACCCTAAACCAAACCCTAACAATAATCCTAACCCTAACCCTATTCCTAACCCTAACCCTAACACAAACCATAACCCTAACACTAATATAAACCCAAAACCTAAACCTAAACCTAAACCTAACCCTAACCCAAACACAAACCCTAATCCTATCACTAACCCAAAATCACACCGTAACCCTAACCCTAACCCAAACCCTAACCTTATTCCTAACCATAACACTAACCCTAGACCTAACACGAAACCTAAACCTAACCCTAACTCTAACCCTAAACCAAACCAAAGCCCTAAACCTCACCCTAACCCTAATCCTAACCCTAACCCCAAACCTAACCCAAACATTCAACCTAACACTAGCCCTAAACTCTAACCCTAACCATAACCCTAACCCAAAGCCTAACCCTAACCCTAACCCAAACCCTAACCCAAACATTAACAATAACCCTAACACTAACCCTATTCCTAAACCTAACCGTCACCCAAACCCAAACCCTAACACCATCCCTAAAACAAACCCACACCGTAACCCTAACCCTAACCCAAATCCAAACCCTAACCCTAACCCTATACCTAACCGAAACCCTTAACTTAACGCT
>JAJHUQ010000033.1:14797500-14800000 GCA_035773235.1 Eospalax fontanierii
CCTAAACCTAACCCTAACCCAAACCGTAAACCAAAATCTAACCCTAACCCTAACCCTAACCCTAACACTAAACCTTACCCAAACCCAAAACCTAAACTTAACCCTAATCGTAACCCTAACCCTAACCCGAACCCTAACCCAAACCCTAAACTTAACACTAACCCTAACCCTAACAAAAACCCAAATCAAAACCTAAACCTAACCCTGACCCAAACCCTAACCCTAACGCTAACCCTAACCCTAACCCTAACACAAACCCTAACCCTAATCCTAACCCTAAACAAACCGTAACAATAACCCTAACCCTAACCCTAATAAAACAATAACAACAACACTTTCACTAACCCTAACCCTAACCCTAACCCTAAACGAAACCCAAATCCTAACCCAACCTTGACCCAAACCCAAACCCTAACCCTAAACCTAAACCTAACCCTTAACCAAACCAAAACTCAAAACTTAACGCTAACTCTAACCCTGCCCCAAACCTTACCCCTCACCCTCACCGTAACCCTAACCCTAACCTTAAACCAAACCCTAACCCTAACCCTAACACTAAACCTACCCCTAACCATAACCCTAACCCTAAACCTAACCCAAACCCAAACCGTAAATTTAACCTTAATCGTATCCCTAACCCTAACCATAACCCTAACCCAAACCCTAAACTTAACACTAACCCTAACGCTAATACTAACCCAAATCAAAACCTAAACCTAACCCTAACCCAAACCTTAACACTAATCCTAACCCTAATCAAACCATAACACTAACCCTAACCTTAACCCTAATGTTAACCCTAAACCTAACTCAAAGTCAAACCCTAACCCTAACCCTAACCCTAACCCAAACCTTAACCCTAACCCTAACTCTAACCCTAACTCAAACCCTAACCCCAACACTAAACCTAATACTAACAATAACCCAAACCCTAACCCTGACCCTAACCCAAACCAAAACACTAACCCTATCCATAACCCTAATCCTAACCCTAACCCTAACCCTAACCCTAACCCTAACAAAACCCTAAACCTAACCCTAATCCTAACCCTAAGCGTAACCCTAACCAAAACCCTAACCCTAAACCTAATCCTAATCCTAACCCTAATCCAAACCCAAACCGTAACCCTAAACCTAACCCTAAACCTAACCCTAACCCTAATCCTAACCCTAACCCTAACGCTAACCGTAACCCTAACCCTAAACCTAACCCTAACCCAAAACCAAACCCTAACGCTAACCCTAAACCTAACCCTAACCCAAACAATAACCCTAACCCTAAACCGAATCCTAAACCACATCCTAACCCTAACACTAACCCTAACCTAACAGTAACCCTAAACCAAACCCTAAGCCAAACCCTAACCCTAACCCTAACCCTAACCCAAACCCAAACCCTAAACCTATCACTAACCCAAACCCGCACCGTAGCCCTAACCCCAACCCAAAACCTAACCCTATTCCTAACCCTAAAACAAATCTTAACCCTAACCCTAACCCTATCCCTAATCCTAACCCAACCCTCACCCTAACCCTAATCCTAACCCAAACCCTAAACGTAATCCTAACCCTAAACCCGAACCCTAAACCTAACCCTAACCCTAAACCTAATCCTAACCCAAACCCTAACCATAACCCAAACCCTAACCCTAACTCTAACCCTAACCCAAAACCTAAACCTAACACTAACCCAAACCCTAAACCAAACCCTAACAATAATCCTAACCCTAACCCTATTCCTAACCCTAACCCTAACACAAACCATAACCCTAACACTAATATAAACCCAAAACCTAAACCTAAACCTAAACCTAACCCTAACCCAAACACAAACCCTAATCCTATCACTAACCCAAAATCACACCGTAACCCTAACCCTAACCCAAACCCTAACCTTATTCCTAACCATAACACTAACCCTAGACCTAACACGAAACCTAAACCTAACCCTAACTCTAACCCTAAACCAAACCAAAGCCCTAAACCTCACCCTAACCCTAATCCTAACCCTAACCCCAAACCTAACCCAAACATTCAACCTAACACTAGCCCTAAACTCTAACCCTAACCATAACCCTAACCCAAAGCCTAACCCTAACCCTAACCCAAACCCTAACCCAAACATTAACAATAACCCTAACACTAACCCTATTCCTAAACCTAACCGTCACCCAAACCCAAACCCTAACACCATCCCTAAAACAAACCCACACCGTAACCCTAACCCTAACCCAAATCCAAACCCTAACCCTAACCCTATACCTAACCGAAACCCTTAACTTAACGCTAACCCAAACCCTATCCCTAACCCCTACCCAAACCAAAACCCTAACCCCAGCTCTAACCCTAAACCTAACCCTAAACCAAACCAAAGCCCTAAACCTCACCCTAACCCTAATCCTAACCCTAACCCCAACCCTAACCCAAACATTCAACCTAACACTAGCCCTAAACTCTAACCCTAACCATAACCCTAACCCAAAGCCTAACCCTAACCCTA
>JAJHUQ010000033.1:14802500-14867500 GCA_035773235.1 Eospalax fontanierii
CCTAAACGAAACGGAAACACAAACCCTAAACTTAACCCTAAACGTAACCCTAATACTAACCCTAACCCTAACCAAAACCCTAAAACTAACACTAACCCTAACCCTAACACTAACCCAAACCCTAACCCTAACCCTTACCCAAGCCAAAACCCTAACCCTAACTCTAATACAAACCCTAACCCTAACCCTAAATCTAAAACTAACCCTAACACTAACCCTAAGGCTAACACGAACCCTAACACTAACCCTAATTCTAATCCTAACCCTAACGATATCCCTAACCCAAACCCTAACCCTAATCCAAACCGTAACCCTAACTCTAACCCTAACCCAAACCCTAACCCTAACCCTAACACTAAACCTAACCCTAACCCTAACCGAAACCCAAACCCTAAACCTAACCCTAATCGTAACCCTAACCCTAACCCTAACCCTATTAATAACCCTAACCCAAACCCAAATCCTAACACTAACCCTAACACTAATCCTAACCCTAACCCTAACCCTAACCCTAACCCTAACCCTAACCCTAACCCAAACCCAAACCCTAATCCTAAACCTAAACCTAACACTAATCCAAACCCAAACCCTAAAATTAACACTAACCCTAACCCTAAAACTAATCCAAACCCTAACCATAACCCTTACCCACGCCAAAACCCTAACCCTAACTCTAATACAAACCCTATCCCTAAATCTAAAACTAACCCTAACACTAACACTAACCCTAACACGAACCCTAACACTAACCCTAATCCTAATCATAACCATAACGATAACCCTAACCCAAACCCTAACCCTAATCCAAACCCGAAACCTAACTCTAATCCTAACCCAAACCCAAACCCTAACCCTAACCCTAACACTAACCCTAACCCTAACCCTAACCGAAACCCAAACCCTAAACCTAACCCTAATCGTAACCCTAACCCTAACCCTAACCCTATTAATAACCCTAACCCAAACCCAAACCCTAACACTAACCCTAACACTAATCCTAACCCTAACCCTAACCCTAACCCTAACCCTAACCCTAACTGAAACCCAAACCCTAACCCTAACCCTAACCCAAACACAAACCCTAACCCTAACCCTAACCCTAACCCAATCCCTAACGCTTACGCTAACCCTAACCCTAACCCTATTCCTAACCCTAACCCTAACCCTAACCCTAACCTTAACCAAAACCCTAACCCTTACAAAACCCTAAACCTAACCCTAATCCTAAACCTAACCATAAGCCTAACCAAAACCCTAACCCTAAACCTAATGCTAACCCTAACCCTAATCCAAACGCAAACCGTAACCCTAAACCTAACCCTAAAGCTAACCCTAACCCTAATCCTAACGCTAACCCTAACGCTAACCGTAACCCTAACCCTAAACCTAACCCTAACCCAAAACCAAACCCTAACGCTAACCCTAAACCTAACCCTAACCCAAACAATAACCCTAACCCTAAACCTAACCCTATCCATAACCATAACCCAAACCCAAACCCTAACACTAGCCCTAACACTAACCCTAAACCTAACCCTAACCCTAAGCCAAACCAAAACCCTAACTCTAACCCTAACCTTAACCCAAACACTTACCCTAAACCTAACACCAACCCTTACCCAAACCCTAACCCTCAACCTAACCCATAACCACTCACCCCAAACACTAACCCAAACCCTATCCCTAAACCTAACCCAAACCCAAACCCTAACCCTAACCCTAACTCTAACCCAAACCCTAACCCTAACGCTAACCCTAACCCAAATTCTAACCCTAACCCTAAACCTAATCCTATTCCTAACCCTAACCCTAACCCTAACCTTAACCCAAACCCTTACCCTAACCCTAACCCTAAACCTAACCCTAACCCTAACCCTAACCCTAAACCTAAACCTAACCCAAAACCAAACCCTAAACTTAACCCTAATCGTAACCCTAACCCTAACCCTAACCCTAAACCAAACCCTCAACTTAACACTAACCGTAACCCTAACACTAACCCAAATCAAAACCTAAAACTAACCCTAACCCTAACCCAAACCCAATCCCTAACCCTAACCCTAACCCTAACCCAAACCCTAACCCTAACCCTAACCCTAACTCAAACCCTAACCCTTACCCCAACCCAAACCCCAACCCTAAACCTAACCATAACCTTAATCCTAACCCTAACCCTAAGCCAAAAACTAACCCTAACCCTAGCACAAACCCTAACCTTAACCCTAACCCTAACCCTAACCCTAATGCAAACCCTACCCCTAACCTTAACCCTAACCTAAAACCTAAACCTAACCCTAACCCAAACCGTAAACCAAAATCTAACCCTAACCCTAACCCTAACCCTAACACTAAACCTTACCCAAACCCAAAACCTAAACTTAACCCTAATCGTAACCCTAACCCTAACCCGAACCCTAACCCAAACCCTAAACTTAACACTAACCCTAACCCTAACACTAACCCAAATCAAAACCTAAACCTAACCCTGACCCAAACCCTAACCCTAACGCTAACCCTAACCCTAACCCTAACACAAACCCTAACCCTAATCCTAACCCTAAACAAACCGTAACAATAACCCTAACCCTAACCCTAATAAAACAATAACAACAACACTTTCACTAACCCTAACCCTAACCCTAACCCTAAACGAAACCCAAATCCTAACCCAACCTTGACCCAAACCCAAACCCTAACCCTAAACCTAAACCTAACCCTTAACCAAACCAAAACTCAAAACTTAACGCTAACTCTAACCCTAACCCAAACCTTAACCCTAACCCTAACCGTAACCCTAACCCTAACCTTAAACCAAACCTTAACCCTAACCCTAACTCTAACCCTAACTCAAACCCTAACCCCAACACTAAACCTAATACTAACAATAACCCAAACCCTAACCCTGACCCTAAGCCAAACCCTAACCCCAACTCTAATCCTAACCCTAACCCTAACCCTAACCCTAACCCTAACCCTAACCCTAACCCAAACCCTAACCCTAACCCTAACCCGAACAGAAACCCTAACCCTAAACCTAACCCTAACCCTAAACCTAATCCTAACCCTAACCCAAACCCTAAACCTAACACTAACCCTAACCCAAACCCAAACCCTAACTCTATCCATAACCCAAACCCACACCGTAACCCTAACCCTAACCCAAACCCTAAACGTAACCCTAACCCTAACCCTAAACCTAACCCCTAACCCCTAACCACAAACATTAACCCAAACCCAAACCCTAACCCTAACCCAAAACCAAACCCTAACCCTAACCCTATACCTAACCGAAACCTTAACCTTAACGCTAACCCTAACCCTAATCATAACCCTAACAGTTACCCTAAACCTAACCCGTTTCCTAACGCTAACCCTAACCTTAACCTTAAGCCAAAGCCTAACCCTAAGCCTAACTCTAAAACTAACTCTAAACCTAACCCTAACCTAAAACTAACCCAAACCCAAGCCCTAAACTTAACCCTAATCGTCACCCTAACCCTAACCCTAACCCTAATACAAACTCTAAACTTAACACTAATCCTAACCGTAACACTAACCCAAATCAAAACCTAAACCTATCCCTAATCCAAACCCTAACCCTAACCCTAAACCTAACCCTAATCAAACCATAACACTAACACTAAACTTAACCCTAATGCTAACACTAAACCTAACTAAAACTCAAACCCTAACCCTAACCCTAACCCTAACCCAAAACTTTACCCTAACCCTAACCATAACCCTAACTGAAACCCTAACCCTAACCCTAATTCTAAACCGAACCCAAAACATAACCCTAACCCTAAACCTAACCCAAAACCTAAACCTAAACCTAACCCTAAAACTAAACCAAAATCTAAACCTAACCCTAACCCTAAACCTAATCCTAACCCTAACCCTAACCCCAACCCAATCCCTGAACCTAACCCTAACCCTAAACCCTAACAATAACCCTAACTCTAAACCTAACGAAAACACAAACCCTAAACTTAACCCTAAACGTAACCCTAATACTAACCCTAACCCTAACCCAAACCCTAAAACTAACACTAACCCTAACCCTAACACTAACCCAAACCCTAACCCTAACCCTTACCCAAGCCAAAACCCTAACCCTAACCCTAACCCTAACCCTAACCCTAACCCAAACTTTAACCCTAAATCTAAAACTAGCCCTAACACTAACCCTAACGCTAACACGAACCCTAACACTAACCCTAATCCTAATCCTAACCCTAACGATAACCCTAACCCAAACCCTAACCCTAACCCAAACCCTAAACCTAAATCTAAAACTAACCCTAACACTAACACTAACCCTAACACGAATCCTAACATTAACCCTAATCCTAATCCTAACCCTAACGATAACCCTAACCCAAACCCTAACCCTAATCCAAACCCGAAACCTAACTCTAACCCTAACCCAAACCCTAACCCTAACCCTAACACTAACACTAACCCTAACCTTAACCGAAACCCAAACCCTAAACCTAACCCTAATCATAACCCTAACCCTAAACCTAACCCTATTAATAACCCTAACCCAAAGCCAAACCCTAACACTAACCCTAACATTAATCCTAACCCTAACCCTAAACCTAACCCTAACTGAAACCCAAACCCTAACCCTAACCCTAACCCAAACACAAACCCTAACCCTAACCCTAACCCTAACCCAATACCTAACGCTAACGCTAACCCTAACCCTAACCCTAACCCTATTCCTAACCCTAACCCTAACCCTAACCCTAACCTTAACCCAAACCCTAACCCTAATCCTAACACTAAACCTAACCCTAACCATAACCCTAACCCTAAACCTAACCCAAAACCAAACCGTAAATTTAACGTTAATCGTATCCCTAACCCTAACCATAACCCTAACCCAAACCCTAAACTTAACACTAACCCTAACGCTAATACTAACCAAATCAAAACATAAACCTAACCCTAACCCAAATCCTAACACTAATCCTAACCTTATTCAAACCATAACACTAACCCTAACCTTAACCCTAATGTTAACCCTAAACCTAACTCAAAGTCAAACCCTAACCCTAAACCTAACCCTAACCCAAACCTTAACCCTAACCCTAACTCTAACCCTAACTCAAACCTAACCCCAACACTAACCCTAATACTAACAATAACCCAAACCCTAACTCTGACCCTAACCCAAACCAAAACACTAACCCTATCGCTAACCCTAATCCTAACCATAACCCTAACCCTAAGCCTAACCCTAACAAAACCCTAAACCTAACCCTAATCCTAACCCTAACCGTAAACCTAACCCAAACCCTAACCCTAAATCTAATCCTAACCCTAACCCTAATTCAAACCCAAACCGTAACCCTAAACCTAACCCTAACCCTAATCCTAACCCTAACCCTAACGCTAACCGTAACCCTAACCATAAACTTAACCCTAACCCAAACCCAAATCCTAACGCTAACCCTAAACCTAACCCTAACCCAAACAATAACCCTAACCCTAAACCTAACCCTAAACCATACCCTAACCCTAACATTAACCCTAACCTAACCCTAAACCTAAACCAAACCCTAAGCCAAACCCTAACCCTAACCCTAACCCTAACCCAAACCCAAACCCTAACCCTATACCTAACCCAAACCCGCACCGTAACCCTAACCCTAAACCAAAACCTAACCCTATTCCTAACCCTAACCCTAACCCTAACCTTAACCTAAACCCTAACCCTAACCGTAACCCAAACCCTAAACCTAACCCAAACCCTAACCCTAACCATAAACCTAACCAAACCCAAACCCTAATCTTAACCCTAATCTTAACCCTAACATTAACCCTAACCCTTACTCAAACCTTAAACTTAACACTAACCCTAACTCTAACACTAACTCAAATCAAAACCTAAACCTAACCCTAAACGAAACCCTAACATTAATCCTAAACCGAACCCAAACCCTACCCGTAACCCTAAACCTAACCCAAAACCTAAACCTAACCCTAACCCTAAAACAAATCTTAATCCTAACCCTAACCCTATCCCTAATCCTAACCCAACCCTCACCCTAACCCTAATCCTAACCCAAACCCTAAACGTAATACTAACCCTAAACCCGAACCCTAAACCTAACCCTAACCCTAAACCTAATCCTAACCCAAACCCTATTCATAACCCAAACCCTAATCCTAACTCTAACCCTAACCCAAAACCTAAACCTAACACTAACCCAAACCCTAAACCAAACCCTAACAATAACCCTAACCCTAACCCTATTCCTAACCCTAAACCTAACACAAACCATAACCCTTCACTAATATAAACCCAAAACCTAAACCTAAACCTAAACCTAACCCTAACCCAAACACAAACCCTAACCCTATCAATAACACAAAATCACACCGTAAGCCTAACCCTAACCCAAACCCTAACCTTATTCCTAACCATAACACTAACCCTAAACCTAATCCAAAACCTAAACCTAACCCTAACCCTAACACTAACCCTAAATCAAACCATAACCCTAAACCTCACCCTAACCCTAATTCTAACCCTAACCCCAACCCTAACCCAAACCCTCAACCTAACACTAGCCCTAAACTCTAACCCTAACCATAACCCTAACCCAAAGCCTAACCCTAACCCTAACCCAAACCCTAAACCAAACATTAACAATAACCCTAACCCTAACCCTATTCCTAAACCTAACCGTCACCCAAACCCAAACCCTAACACTATCCCTAACCCAAACCCACACCGTAACCCTAACCCTAACCCAAAACCAAACCCTAACCCTAACCCTATACCTAACCGAAACCCTAAACTTAACGCTAACCCAAACCCTAAACCTAACCCTAACCCAAACCAAAACACTAACCCCAACTCTAATCCTAACCCTAACCCTAACCCTAACCCTAACCCTAACCCTAACCCAAACCCTAAACCCAACCCTAATCCTAACCCTAACCGTAACCCTAACCCTAACCCTAACCCTAACCCAAACCCTAACCCTAACCCTAACCCGAACAGAAACCCTAACCCTAAACCTAACCCTAACCCTAAACCTAATCCTAACCCTAACCCAAACCCTAAACCTAACACTAACCCTAACCCAAACCCAAACCCTAACTCTATCCATAACCCAAACCCACACCGTAACCCTAACCCTAACCCAAACCCTAAACGTAACCCTAACCCTAACCCTAAACCTAACCCCTAACCCCTAACCACAAACATTAACCCAAACCCAAACCCTAACCCTAACCCAAAACCAAAACCTAACCCTAACCCTATACCTAACCGAAACCCTAACCTTAACACTAACCCTAACCCTAATCATAACCCTAACAGTTACCCTAAACCTAACCCATTTCCTAACCCTAACCCTAACCTTAACCCTAACCCAAACCCTAACCCTAACCGTAACTCTAAACCTAACTCTAAACCTAACCCTAACCTAAACCTAACCTAAACCCAAGCCCTAAACTTAACCCTAATCGTAACCCTAACCCTAACCCTAACACTAATACAAACTCTAAACTTAACTCTAATCCTAACCGTAACACTAACCCAAATCAAAACCTAAACCTAACCCTAATCCAAACCCTAACCCTAACCCTAAACCTAACCCTAATCAAACCATAACACTAACACTAAACTTAACCCGAATGCTAACACTAAACCTAACTAAAACTCAAACCCTAACCCTAACCCTAACCCTAACCCAAAACTTTACCCTAACCCTAACCATAACTCTAACTGAAACCCTAACCCTAACCCTAATTCTAAACCGAACCCAAAACATAACCCT
This sequence comes from Eospalax fontanierii, assembly GCA_035773235.1. NCBI lineage: Eukaryota > Metazoa > Chordata > Mammalia > Rodentia > Spalacidae > Eospalax > Eospalax fontanierii. Next base: position 14,810,300 of record JAJHUQ010000033.1, read on the forward strand.
AACCCTAAACCTAACCCAAAACCTAAACCTAAACCTAACCCTAAAACTAAACCAAAATCTAAACCTAACCCTAACCCTAAACCTAATCCTAACCCTAACCCTAACCCTAACCCTAACCCCAACCCAATCCCTGAACCTAACCCTAACCCTAAACCCTAACAATAACCCTAACCCTAAACCTAACGGAAACACAAACCCTAAACTTAACCCTAAACGTAACCCTAATACGAATCCTAACCCTAAACCAAACCCTAAAACTAACACTAACCCTAACCCTAACACTAACCCAAACCCTAACCCTAACCCTTACCCAAGCCAAAACCCTAACCCTAACCCTAACCCTAACCCTAACCCTAACCCAAACCCTAACCCTAAATCTAAAACTAACCCTAACACTAACCCTAACGCTAACACGAACCCTAACACTAACCCTAATCCTAATCCTAACCCTAACGATAACCCTAACCCAAACCCTAACCCTAACCCAAACCCTAACCCTAAATCTAAAACTAACCCTAACACTAACACTAACCCTAACCCAAACATTAACAATAACCCTAACCCTAACCCTATTCCTAAACCTAACCGTCACCCAAACCCAAACCCTAACACTATCCCTAACCCAAACCCACACCGTAACCCTAACCCTAACCTAAAACCAAACCCTAACCCTAACCCTATACCTAACCGAAACCCTAAACTTAACGCTAACCCAAACCCTAAACCTAACCCTAACCCAAACCAAAACACTAACCCCAACCCTAACCCTAACCCTAAACCTAACACTAACCCTAACCCAAACCCAAACCCTAACTCTATCCCTAACCCTAACCCTAACCCTAACCCTAACCCTAACCCAAAACCAAACCCTAACCCTAACCCTATACCTAACCGAAACCCTAACCTTAACGCTAACCCTAACCCTAATCATAACCCTAACAGTTACCCTAAACCTAACCCATTTCCTAAACCTAACACTAACCTTAACCTTAACCCAAACCCTAACCCTAACCCTAACTCTAAACCTAACTCTAAACCTAACCCTAACCTAAACCTAACCCAAACCCAAGCCCTAAACTTAACCCTAATCGTAACCCTAACCCTAACCCTAACCCTAATACAAACTCTAAACTTAACACTAATCCTAACCGTAACACTAACCCAAATCAAAACCTAAACCTAACCCTAATCCAAACCCTAACCCTAACCCTAAACCTAACCCTAATCAAACCATAACACTAACACTAATCTTAACCCTAATGCTAACACAAACCTAACTAAAACTCAAACCCTAACCCTAACCCTAACCCTAACCCAAAACTTTACCCTAACCCTAACCATAACCCTAAATGAAACCCTAACCCTAACCCTAATTCTAAACCGAACCCAAAACATAACCCTATCCCTAAACCTAACCCAAAACCTAAACCTAACCCTAACCCTAAATCTAATCCTACCCCTAACCCTAACCCTAACCCTAACCCTAACCCCTACCCCATCCCTGATCCTAACCCTAAATCTAAACCCTAACAATAACCCTAACCCTAACTCTAATTCAAACTGAAACTCTAACTGTAAACTTAAACCTAAGCATAATCCTAATTCTATTCCTAACCCTAACCCAAACCCTAAAACTAACACTAACCCTAACCCTAACACTAACCCAAACCATAACCCTAACCCTTACCCAAGCCAAAACCCTAACCCTAACCCTAACCCTAACCCTAAACCTAACCCTAACCCAAACCTAACCCTAAATCTAAAACTAACCCTAACACTAACCCTAACGCTAACACGAACCCTAACACTAACCCTAATCCTAATCCTAACCCTAACGATAACCCTAACCCAAACCCTACCCCTAATCCAAACCCTAACCCTAACTCTAACCCTAACCGAAACCCTAACCCTATCCCTAACACTAACCGTAACCCTAACCCTAACCGAAACCCAAACCCTAAACCTAACCCTAATCCTAACCCTAACCCTAACCCTATTAATAACCCTAACCCAAACCCAAACCCTAACACTAACCCTAACACTGATCCTAACCCTAACCCTAACTCTAACCCTAACTGAAACCCAAACCCTAACCCTAAACCTAACCCTAACCCAAACCCAAACCCTAACCCTAAACCTAAACCTAACCCTTAAACAAACGCAAACCCAAACCCTAACCCTAACCCTAACCCTAACCCAAACCCAAATCCAAACCCAAACCCTAATCCTAAACCTAAACCTAACCCTAATCCAAACCCAAACCCTAAAACTAACACTAACCCTAACCCTAAAAGTAACCCAAACCCTAACCCTAAATCTTACCCAAGCCAAAACCCTAACCCTAACTCTAAATCTAAAACTAACCCTAACACTAACACTAACCCTAACACGAACACTAACACTAACCCTAATCCTAATCCTAACCCTAACGATAACCCTAACCCAAACCCTAACCCTAATCCAAACCCGAACCCTAACTCTAACCCTAACCCAAACCCTAAACCTAACCCTAACACTAACCCTAACCCTAACCCTAACCCTAACCGAAACCCAAACCCTAAACCTAACCCTAATCGTAACCCTAAACCTAACCCTATTAATAACCCTAACCCAAACCCAAACCCTAACACTAACCCTAACACTAATCCTAACCCTAACCCTAACCTTAACCCTAACCCTAACCCAAACATTAACCCAAAGCCTAAACCTAACCCTAACCCAAACCCAAACCCTAACCCTAACACTTACTCTAACCCAAAACCTAACCCTAACTCTAACCCTAACCCAAACCCTTACCCTAACCCTAACCCTAAGCCAAACCAAAACACTAATCCTAACCCTAACCCAAATCCTAACCCTAACCCTAATTCTAAACTTAACCCTAACCCTAACCCAAACCCTATCACTAACCCTAACCCTAACCCTAACCCTAACCCTAACCCTAACCCTAACCCTAACCCAAATCCTAACCCTAATCCTAAACCTAAACCTAACCCTAATCCAAACCCAAACCCTAAAACTAACACTAACCCTAACCCTAAAACTAACCCAAACCCTAACCCTAACCCTTACCCAAGCCAAAACCCTAACCCTAACTCTAATACAAACCCTAACCCTAACCCTAAATCTAAAACTAACCCTAACACTAACACTAACCCTAACACGAAAACATAACACTAACCCTAATCCTAATCCTAACCCTAACGATAACCCTAACCCAAACCCTAACCCTAATCCAAACCCGAACCCTAACTCTAACCCTAACCCAAACCCTAACCCTAACCCTAACACTAACCCTAACCCTAACCCTAACCGAAACCCAAACCCTAAACCTTACCCTATTAATAACCCTAACCCAAACATTAACCCAAAGCCTAAACCTAACCCTAACCCAAAGCCAAACCCTAACCCTAACCCTTACTCTAACCCAAAACCTAACCCGAACTCTAACCCTAACCAAACCCTTACCCTAACCCTAACCCTAAGCCAAACCAAAACACTAATCCTAACCCTAACCCAAATCCTAACCTTAACCCTAATTCTAACCCTAATCCTAACCCTAAACCTAACCCGAACCCTAACCCTAACGGTAATCCTAATCCTAACCCTAACGCTAACACTAACCCAAATCCTAACCCGAACGCAAACCGTAACCCTAACACTAACCCTAACCCTAATCCTAAACCTAACAGTAACCCTAACGCAAAACCTAACCCTAACCCTAACACTAATCTTAAACCTAAACCCTAACCCTAAGCATAACCCAAAATCTAACCCTAACAATAACACAAACCCTAACCTTAACACTAATCCTAACCCTAACACTAACCCAAATCAAAACCTAAACCTAACCTAACCCAAATCCTAACCCTAACCCTAACCCTAACCCTAACCCAAACCCTAACCCTAACCCTAACCCTAACCGAAACCCTAACCCTAACCGAAACCCAAACCCTAAACCTAACCCTAATCGTAACCCTAACCCTAACCCTAACCCTATTAATAACCCTAACCCAAACCCAAATCCTAACACTAACCCTAACACTAATCCTAACCCTAACACTAACCCTAACCCTAACTGAAACCCAAACATTAACCCTAACCCTAAACCAAACCCAAACACTAACCCTAAACCTAAACCTAACCCTTAAACAAACCCAAACCCAAACCCTAACCCTAACCCTAACCCTAACCCAAACCCAAACCCAAACCCTAATCCTAAACCTAAACCTGACCCTAACCCAAACCCTAACCCTAACCCTAACCCTAACCCTAAACGAAACCCTAACGTTAAACCTAACCCGAACGCAAACCCTACCCGTAACCCTAAACCTAACCCAAAACCTAAACCTAACCCTAAACCTAACCCTAAAACAAATCTTAACCCTAACCCTAACCCTATCCCTAATCCTAACCCAACCCTCACCCTAACCCTAATCCTAACCCAAACCCTAAACGTAATCCTAACCCTAAACCCGAACCCTAAACCTAACCCTAACCCTAAACCTAATCCTAACCCAAACCCTAACCATAACCCAAACCCTAATCCTAACTCTAACCCTAACCCAAAACCTAAACCTAACACTAACCCAAACCCTAACCCTAACCCAAACCCTAACAATAACCCTAACCCTAACCCTATTCCTAACCCTAACCCTAACACAAACCATAACCCTAACACTAATATAAACCCAAAACCTAAACCTAAACCTAAACCTAACCCTAACCCAAACACAAACCCTAACCCTATCACTAACCCAAAATCACACCGTAACCCTAACCCTAAACCAAACCCTAACATTATTCCTACCCATAACACTAACCCTAAACCTAACCCAAAACCTCAACCTAACCCTAACCCTAACCCTAAACCAAACCATAACCCTAAACCTCACCCTAAGCCTAATTCTAACCCTAACCCCAACCCTAACACAAACCCTCAACCTAACACTAGCCCTAAACTCTAACCCTAACCATAACCCTAACCCAAAGCCTAACCCTAACCCTAAACCAAACCTTAACCCAAACATTAACAATAACCCTAACCCTAACCCTATTCCTAAACCTAACCGTCACCCAAACCCAAACCCTAACACTATCCCTAAACCAAACCCACACCGTAACCCTAACCCTAACCCAAAACCAAACCCTAACCCTAACACTAACCCTAACCCAAACCCAAACCCAAACCCTAATCCTAAACCTAAACCTAACCCTAACCCAAACCGAAACCCTAAACATAACCCTAATTGAAACCGAAACACTAACCCTAACCCTAACCCGAACCCTAACCCTAACCCTAACCCTAACCCAAAAACTAACACTAACACTAACCCTACACCTAACCCCTAACCCCTAACCGCAAACATTAACCCAAAGCCTAAACCTAACCCTAACCCAAAGCCAAACCCCAACCTTAACCCTTACTCTAACCCAAAACCTAACCCTAACTCTAACCCTAACCCAAACCCTAATTGAAACCCAAACCCTAACACTAACCCTAACCCAAACACAAACCCTAACCCTAACCCTAACCCTAACCCAATCCCTAACGCTAACGCTAACCCTAACCCTAACCCTATTCCTAACCCTAACCCTAACCTTAACCCAAACCCTAACCCTACCCCTACCACTAACCCTAACCCTAACCATACCCCTAACCCTAACCCTAACCCAAACCCAAACCGTAAATTTAACCTTAATCGTATCCCTAACCCTAACCATAACCCTAACCCAAACCCTAAACTTAACACTAACCCTAACGCTAATACTAACCCAAATCAAAACCTAAACTTACACCTAACCCAAACCCTAACACTAATCCTAACCCTAATCAAACCATAACACTAACCCTGACCTTAAACCTAATGTTAACCCTAAACCTAACTCAAAGTCAAACCCTAACCCTAACCCTAACCCTAACCCAAACCTTAACCCTAACCCTAACTCTAACCCTAACTCAAGCCCTAACCCCAACACTAACCCTAATACTAACAATAACCCAAACCCTAACCCTGACCCTAACCCAAACCAAAACACTAACCCTATCGCTAAACCTAATCCTAACCATAACCCTAACCCTAACACTAACCCTAACAAAATCCTAAACCTAACCCTAATCCTAACCCTAACCGTAACCCTAACCCGAACCCTAACCCTAAACCTAATCCTAAACCTAACCCTAACCAAACCCAAACCGTAACCCTAAAACTAACCCTAACCCTAATCCTAACCCTAACCCTAACGCTAACCATAACCCTAAACCTAAACCTAACCCTAACCCAAAACCAAACCCTAACGCTAACCCTAAACCTAACCCTAACCCAAACAATAACCCTAACCCTAAACCTAACCCTAAACCATACCCTAACCCTAACATTAACCCTAACCTAACCCTAAACCTAAACCAAACCCTAAGCCAAACCCTAACCCTAACCCTAACCCTTACCCAAACCCAAACCCTAACCCTATAACTAACCCAAACCCGCACTGTAACCCTAACCCTAAACCAAAACCTAACCCTATTCCTAACCCTAACCCTAACCCTAACCTTAACCTAAACCCTAACCCTAACCGTAACCCAAACCCTAAACCTAACCCAAACCCTAACCCTAACCATAAACCTAACCAAACCCAAACCCTAAACTTAACCCTAATCTTAACCCTAACATTAACCCTAACCCTTACCCAAACCTTAAACTTAACACTAACCCTAACTCTAACACTAACTGAAATCAAAACCTAAACCTAACCCTAAACGAAACCCTAACATTAACCCTAACCCGAACCCAAACCCTACCCATAACCCTAAACCTAACCCAAAACCTAAACCTAACCCTAACCCTAACCCTAAAACAAATCTTAACACTAACCCTAACCCTATCCCTAATCCTAACCCAACCCTCACCCTAACCTTAATCCTAAGCCAAACCCTAAACGTAATCCTAACCCTAAACCCGAACCCTAAACCTAACCCTAACCCTAAACCAAATCCTAACCCAAACCCTAACCATAACCCAAACCCTAATCCTAACTCTAACCCTAACCCAAAACCTAACACTAACCCAAACCCTAACCCTAACCCAAACCCTAACAATAACCCTAACCCTAACCCTATTCCTAACCCTAACCCTAACACAAACCATAACCCTAACACTAATATAAACCCAAAACCTAAACCTAACCCTAACCCAAACACAAACCCTAACCCTATCAATAACCCAAAATCACACCGTAAGCCTAACCCTAACCCAAACCGTAACCTTATTCCTAACCATAACACTAACCCTAAACCTAATAAAAAAACCTAAACCTAACCCTAACCCTAACACTAACCCTAAATCAAACCATAACCCTAAACCTCACCCTAACCCTAATACTAACCCTAACCCCAACCCTAACCCAAACCCTCAACCTAACACTAGCCCTAAACTCTAACCCTAAACATAACCCTAACCCAAAGCCTAACCCTAACCCTAACCCAAACCCTAAACCAAACATTAACAATAACCCTAACCCTAACCCTATTCCTAAACCTAACCGTCACCCAAACCCAAACCCTAACACTATCCCTAACCCAAACCCACACCGTAACCCTAACCCTAACCCAAAACCAAACCCTAACCCTAACCCTATACCTAACCGAAACCCTAAACTTAACGCTAACCCAAACCCTAAACCTAACCCTAACCCAAACCAAAACACTAACCCCAACTCTAACCCTAACCCTAACCCTAACCCTAACCCTAACCCTAACCCTAACCCAAACCCTAAACCCAACCCTAATCCTAACCCTAACCGTAACCCTAACCCTAACCCTAACCCTAACCCAAACCCTAACCCTAACCCTAACCCGAACAGAAACCCCAACCCTAAACCTAACCCTAACCCTAAACCTAATCCTAACCCTAACCCAAACCCTAAACCTAACACTAACCCTAACCCAAACCCAAACCCTAACTCTATCCATAACCCAAACCCACAAAGTAACTCTAACCCTAACCCAAACCCTAAACGTAACCCTAACCCTAACCCTAAACCTAACCCCTAACCCCTAACCACAAACATTAACCCAAGCCCAAACCCTAACCCTAACCCAAAACCAAAACCTAACCCTAACCCTATACCTAACCGAAACCCTAACCTTAACACTAACCCTAACCCTAATCATAACCCTAACAGTTACCCTAAACCTAACCCATTTCCTAACCCTAACCCTAACCTTAACCCTAACCCAAACCCTAACCCTAACCGTAACTCTAAACCTAACTCTAAACCTAACCCTAACCTAAACCTAACCTAAACCCAAGCCCTAAACTTAACCCTAATCGTAACCCTAACCCTAACTCTAACCCTAATACAAACTCTAAACTTAACTCTAATCCTAACCGTAACACTAACCCAAATCAAAACCTAAACCTAACCCTAATCCAAACCCTAACCCTAACCCTAAACCTAACCCTAATCAAACCATAACACTAACACTAAACTTAACCCGAATGCTAACACTAAACCTAACTAAAACTCAAACCCTAACCCTAACCCTAACCCTAACCCAAAACTTTACCCTAACCCTAACCATAACCCTAACTGAAACCCTAAACCTAACCCTAATTCTAAACCGAACCCAAAACATAACCCTAACCCTAAACCTAACCCAAAACCTAAACCTAAACCTAACCCTAAAACTAAACCAAAATCTAAACCTAACCCTAACCCTAAACCTAATCCTAACCCTAACCCTAACCCTAACCCTAACCCCAACCCAATCCCTGAAGCTAACCCTATTCCTAAACCCTAACAATAACCCTAACCCTAAACCTAACGGAAACACAAACCCTAAACTTAACCCTAAACGTAACCCTAATACGAATCCTAACCCTAAACCAAACCCTAAAACTAACACTAACCCTAACCCTAACACTAACCCAAACCCTAACCCTAACCCTTACCCAAGCCAAAACCCTAACCCTAACCCTAACCCTAACCCTAACCCTAACCCAAACCCTAACCCTAAATCTAAAACTAACCCTAACACTAACCCTAACGCTAACACGAACCCTAACACTAACCCTAATCCTAATCCTAAACCTAACGATAACCCTAACCCAAACCCTAACCCTAACCCAAACCCTAACCCTAAATCTAAAACTAACCCTAACACTAACACTAACCCTAACCCAAACATTAACAATAACCCTAACCCTAACCCTATTCCTAAACCTAACCGTCACCCAAACCCAAACCCTAACACTATCCCTAACCCAAACCCACACCGTAACCCTAACCCTAACCCAAAACCAAACCCTAACCCTAACCCTATACCTAACCGAAACCCTAAACTTAACGCTAACCCAAACCCTAAACCTAACCCTAACCCAAACCAAAACACTAACCCCAACCCTAACCCTAACCCTAAACCTAACACTAACCCTAACCCAAACCCAAACCCTAACTCTATCCCTAACCCTAACCCTAACCCTAACCCTAACCCTAACCCTAACCCTAACCCAAAACCAAACCCTAACCCTAACCCTATACCTAACCGAAACCCTAACCTTAACGCTAACCCTAACCCTAATCATAACCCTAACAGTTACCCTAAACCTAACCCATTTCCTAACCGTAACACTAACCTTAACCTTAACCCAAACCCTAACCCTAACCCTAACTCTAAACCTAACACTAAACCTAACCCTAACCTAAACCTAACCCAAACCCAAGCCCTAAACTTAACCCTAATCGTAACCCTAACCCTAACCCTAACCCTAATACAAACTCTAAACTTAACACTAATCCTAACCATAACACTAACCCAAATCAAAACCTAAACCTAACCCTAATCCAAACCCTAACCCTAACCCTAACCCTAACCTTAACCCAAACCCTAACACTAACCCTAACTCTAAACCTAACTCTAAACCTAACCCTAACCCTAAACCTAACCCAAACCCAAGCCCTAAACTTAACCCTAATCGTAACCCTAACCCTAACCCTAACCCTAATACAAACTCTAAACTTAACACTAATCCTAACCGTAACACTAACCCAAATCAAAACCTAAACCTAACCCTAATCCAAACCCTAACCCTAACCCTAAACCTAACCCTAATCAAACCATAACACTAACACTAATCTTAACCCTAATGCTAACACAAACCTAACTAAAACTCAAACCCTAACCCTAACCCTAACCCTAACCCAAAACTTTACCCTAACCCTAACCATAACCCTAAATGAAACCCTAACCCTAACCCTAATTCTAAACCGAACCCAAAACATAACCCTATCCCTAAACCTAACCCAAAACCTAAACCTAACCCTAACCCTAAACCTAATCCTAACCCTAACCCTAACCCTAACCCTAACCCTAACCCCAACCCAATCCCTGAACCTAACCCTAACTCTAAACCCTAACAATAACCCTAACCATAACCCTAAACCTAACGGAAACACAAACCCTAAACTTAACCCTAAACATAACCCTAATACTAACCCTAACCCTAACCCAAACCCTAAAACTAACACTAACCCTAACCCTAACACTAACCCAAACCATAACCCTAACCCTTACCCAAGCCAAAACCCTAACCCTAACCCTAACCCTAACCCTAAACCTAACCCTAACCCAAACCTAACCCTAAATCTAAAACTAACCCTAACACTAACCCTAACGCTAACACGAACCCTAACACTAACCCTAATCCTAATCCTAACCCTAACGATAACCCTAACCCAAACCCTACCCCTAATCCAAACCCTAACCCTAACTCTAACCCTAACCGAAACCCTAACCCTATCCCTAACACTAACCGTAACCCTAACCCTAACCGAAACCCAAACCCTAAACCTAACCCTAATCCTAACCCTAACCCTAACCCTATTAATAACCCTAACCCAAACCCAAACCCTAACACTAACCCTAACACTGATCCTAACCCTAACCCTAACTCTAACCCTAACTGAAACCCAAACCCTAACCCTAACCCTAACCCTAACCCAAACCCAAACCCTAACCCTAAACCTAAACCTAACCCTTAAACAAACGCAAACCCAAACCCTAACCCTAACCCTAACCCTAACCCAAACCCAAATCCAAACCCAAACCCTAATCCTAAACCTAAACCTAACCCTAACCCAAACACAAACCCTAACCCTATCACTAACCCAAAATCACACCGTAACCCTAACCCTAAACCAAACCCTAACATTATTCCTACCCATAACACTAACCCTAAACCTAACCCAAAACCTCAACCTAACCCTAACCCTAACCCTAAACCAAACCATAACCCTAAACCTCACCCTAAGCCTAATTCTAACCCTAACCCCAACCCTAACACAAACCCTCAACCTAACACTAGCCCTAAACTCTAACCCTAACCATAACCCTAACCCAAAGCCTAACCCTAACCCTAAACCAAACCTTAACCCAAACATTAACAATAACCCTAACCCTAACCCTATTCCTAAACCTAACCGTCACCCAAACCCAAACCCTAACACTATCCGTAACCCAAACCCACACCGTAACCCTAACCCTAACCCAAAACCAAACCCTAACCCTAACACTAACCCTAACCCAAACCCAAACCCAAACCCTAACCCTAACCCAAAAACTAACACTAACACTAACCCTACACCTAACCCCTAACCCCTAACCGCAAACATTAACCCAAAGCCTAAACCTAACCCTAACCCAAAGCCAAACCCTAACCTTAACCCTTACTCTAACCCAAAACCTAACCCTAACTCTAACCCTAACCCAACCCCTAACTGAAACCCAAACCCAAACCCCAACCCTAACCCAAACACAAACCCTAACCCTAACCCTAACCCTAACCCAATCCCTAACGCTAACGCTAACCCTAACCCTAACCCTATTCCTAACCCTAACCCTAACCTTAACCCAAACCCTAACCCTAACCCTAACACTAAACCTAACCCTAACCATAACCCTAACCCTAAACCTAACCCAAACCCAAACCGTAAATTTAACCTTAATCGTATCCCTAACCCTAACCATAACCCTAACCCAAACCCTAAACTTAACACTAACCCTAACGCTAATACTAACCTAAATCAAAACCTAAACTTACACCTAACCCAAACCCTAACACTAATCCTAACCCTAATCAAACCATAACACTAACCCTGACCTTAACCCTCATGTTAACCCTAAACCTAACTCAAAGTCAAACCCTAACCCTAACCCTAACCCAAACCTTAACCCTAACCCTAACTCTAACCCTAACTCAAGCCCTAACCCCAACACTAACCCTAATACTAACAATAACCCAAACCCTAACCCTGACCCTAACCCAAACCAAAACACTAACCCTATCGCTAAACCTAATCCTAACCATAACCCTAACCCTAACACTAACCCTAACAAAATCCTAAACCTAACCCTGATCCTAACCCTAACCGTAACCCTAGCCCGAACCCTAACCCTAAACCTAATCCTAAACCTAACCCTAACCAAACCCAAACCGTAACCCTAAAACTAACCCTAACCCTAATCCTAACGCTAACCCTAACGCTAACCATAACCCTAAACCTAAACCTAACCCTAACCCAAAACCAAACCCTAACGCTAACCCTAAACATAACCCTAACCCAAACAATAACCCTAACCCTAAACCTAACCCTAAACCATACCCTAACCCTAACATTAACCCTAACCTAACCCTAAACCTAAACCAAACCCTAAGCCAAACCCTAACCCTAACCCTAACCCTTACCCAAACCCAAACCCTAACCCTATAACTAACCCAAACCCGCACTGTAACCCTAACCCTAAACCAAAACCTAACCCTATTCCTAACCCTAACCCTAACCCTAACCTTAACCTAAACCCTAACCCTAACCGTAACCCAAACCCTAAACCTAACCCAAACCCTAACCCTAACCATAAACCTAACCAAACCCAAACCCTAAACTTAACCCTAATCTTAACCCTAACATTAACCCTAACCCTTACCCAAACCTTAAACTTAACACTAACCCTAACTCTAACACTAACTGAAATCAAAACCTAAACCTAACCCTAAACGAAACGCTAACATTAACCCTAACCCGAACCCAAACCCTACCCATAACCCTAAACCTAACCCAAAACCTAAACCTAACCCTAACCCTAACCCTAAAACAAATCTTAACACTAACCCTAACCCTATCCCTAATCCTAACCCAACCCTCACCCTAACCTTAATCCTAAGCCAAACCCTAAACGTAATCCTAACCCTAAACCCGAACCCTAAACCTAACCCTAACCCTAAACCTAATCCTAACCCAAACCCTAACCATAACCCAAACCCTAATCCTAACTCTAACCCTAACCCAAAACCTAACACTAACCCAAACCCTAACCCTAACCCAAACCCTAACAATAACCCTAACCCTAACCCTATTCCTAACCCTAACCCTAACACAAACCATAACCCTAACACTAATATAAACCCAAAACCTAAACCTAACCCTAACCCAAACACAAACCCTAACCCTATCAATAACCCAAAATCACACCGTAAGCCTAACCCTAACCCAAACCCTAACCTTATTCCTAACCATAACACTAACCCTAAACCTAATAAAAAAACCTAAACCTAACCCTAACCCTAACACTAACCCTAAATCAAACCATAACCCTAAACCTCACCCTAACCCTAATTCTAACCCTACCCCCAACCCTAACCCAAACCCTCAACCTAACACTAGCCCTAAACTCTAACCCTAACCATAACCCTAACCCAAAGCCTAACCCTAACCCTAACCCAAACCCTAAACCAAACATTAACAATAACCCTAACCCTAACCCTATTCCTAAACCTAACCGTCACCCAAACCCAAACCCTAACACTATCCCTAACCCAAACCCACACCGTAACCCTCACCCTAAGCCAAAACCAAACCCTCACCCTAACCCTATACCTAACCGAAACCCTCAACTTAACGCTAACCCAAACCCTAAACCTAACCCTAACCCAAACCAAAACACTAACCCCAACTCTAATCCTAACCCTAACCCTAACCCTAACCCTAACCCTAACCCTAACCCAAACCCTAAACCCAACCCTAATCCTAACCCTAACCGTAACCCTAACCCTAACCCTAACCCTAACCCAAACCCTAACCCTAACCCTAACCCGAACAGAAACCCTAACCCTAAACCTAACCCTAACCCTAAACCTAATCCTAACCCTAACCCAAACCCTAAACCTAACACTAACCCTAACACAAACCCAAACCCTAACTCTATCCATAACCCAAACCCACAAAGTAACCCTAACCCTAACCCAAACCCTAAACGTAACCCTAACCCTAACCCTAAACCTAACCCCTAACCCCTAACCACAAACATTAACCCAAACCCAAACCCAAACCCTAACCCTAACCCAAAACCAAAACCTAACCCTAACCCTATACCTAACCGAAACCCTAACCTTAACACTAACCCTAACCCTAATCATAACCCTAACAGTTACCCTAAACCTAACCCATTTCCTAACCCTAACCCTAACCTTAACCCTAACCCAAACCCTAACCCTAACCGTAACTCTAAACCTAACTCTAAACCTAACCCTAACCTAAACCTAACCTAAACCCAAGCCCTAAACTTAACCCTAATCGTAACCCTAACCCTAACCCTAACCCTAATACAAACTCTAAACTTAACTCTAATCCTAACCGTAACACTAACCCAAATCAAAACCTAAACCTAACCCTAATCCAAACCCTAACCCTAACCCTAAACCTAACCCTAATCAAACCATAACACTAACACTAAACTTAACCCGAATGCTAACACTAAACCTAACTAAAACTCAAACCCTAACCCTAACCCTAACCCTAACCCAAAACTTTACCCTAACCCTAACCATAACCCTAACTGAAACCCTAACCCTAACCCTAATTCTAAACCGAACCCAAAACATAACCCTAACCCTAAACCTAACCCAAAACCTAAACCTAAACCTAACCCTAAAACTAAACCAAAATCTAAACCTAACCCTAACCCTAAACCTAATCCTAACCCTAACCCTAACCCTAACCCTAACCCCAACCCAATCCCTGAACCTAACCCTAACCCTAAACCCTAACAATAACCCTAACCCTAAACCTAACGGAAACACAAACCCTAAACTTAACCCTAAACGTAACCCTAATACGAATCCTAACCCTAAACCAAACCCTAAAACTAACACTAACCCTAACCCTAACACTAACCCAAACCCTAACCCTAACCCTTACCCAAGCCAAAACCCTAACCCTAACCCTAACCCTAACCCTAACCCTAACCCAAACCCTAACCCTAAATCTAAAACTAACCCTAACACTAACCCTAACGCTAACACGAACCCTAACACTAACCCTAATCCTAATCCTAACCCTAACGATAACCCTAACCCAAACCCTAACCCTAACCCAAACCCTAACCCTAAATCTAAAACTAACCCTAACACTAACACTAACCCTAACCCAAACATTAACAATAACCCTAACCCTAACCCTATTCCTAAACCTAACCGTCACCCAAACCCAAATCCTAACACTATCCCTAACCCAAACCCACACCGTAACCCTAACCCTAACCCAAAACCAAACCCTAACCCTAACCCTATACCTAACCGAAACCCTAAACTTAACGCTAACCCAAACCCTAAAACTAACCCTAACCCAAACCAAAACACTAACCCCAACCCTAACCCTAACCCTAAACCTAACACTAACCCTAACCCAAACCCAAACCCTAACTCTATCCCTAACCCTAACCCTAACCCTAACCCTAACCCTAACCCTAACCCAAAACCAAACCCTAACCCTAACCCTATACCTAACCGAAACCCTAACCTTAACGCTAACCCTAACCCTAATCATAACCCTAACAGTTACCCTAAACCTAACCCATTTCCTAACCCTAACACTAACCTTAACCTTAACCCAAACCCTAACCCTAACCCTAACTCTAAACCTAACTCTAAACCTAACCCTAACCTAAACCTAACCCAAACCCAAGCCCTAAACTTAACCCTAATCGTAACCCTAACCCTAACCCTAACCCTAATACAAACTCTAAACTTAACACTATTCCTAACCGTAACACTAACCCAAATCAAAACCTAAACCTAACCCTAATCCAAGCCCTAACCCTAACCCTAAACCTAACCCTAATCAAACCATAACACTAACACTAATCTTAACCCTAATGCTAACACAAACCTAACTAAAACTCAAACCCTAACCCTAACCCTAACCCTAACCCAAAACTTTACCCTAACCCTAACCATAACCCTAAATGAAACCCTAACACTAACCCTAATTCTAAACCGAACCCAAAACATAACCCTATCCCTAAACCTAACCCAAAACCTAAACCTAACCCTAACCCTAAACCTAATCCTAACCCTAACCCTAACCCTAACCCTAACCCTAACCCCAACCCAATCCCTGAACCTAACCCTAACTCTAAACCCTAACAATAACCCTAACCCTAACCCTAAACCTAACGGAAACACAAACCCTAAACTTAACCCTAAACATAACCCTAATACTAACCCTAACCCTAACCCAAACCCTAAAACTAACACTAAACCTAACCCTAACACTAACCCAAACCCTAACCCTAACCCTAACCCTAACCGAAACCCTAACCCTAACCGAAACCCAAACCCTAAACCTAACCCTAATCGTAACCCTAACCCTAACCCTATTAATAACCCAAACCCAAACCCAAACCCTAACACTAATCCTAACCCTAACCGGAACCCTAACCCTAACTGAAACACAAACCCTAAGCCAAACCCAAAACCAAACCCAAACTCTAATCCCAAACCCAAACCTAACCCTCACCCAATCCCTTAACCTAAAACAAACACTAACCCTAACCCTAACACTAACCCAAACCCTAACCCTAACCCTTACCCAAGCCAAAACCCTAACCCTAACTCTAATACAAACCCTAACTCTAACCCTAAATCTAAAACTAACCCTAACGCTAACACGAACCCTAACACTAACCCTAATCCTAATCCTAACCCTAACGATAACACTAACCCAAACCGTAACCCTAATCCAAACCCTAACCCTTACTCTAACCCTAACCCAAACCCTAACCCTAACCATAACACTAACCTTAACCCTAACCCTAACCGAAACCCAAACCCTAAACCTAACCCTAATCGTAACCCTAACCCTAACCCTAACCCTATTAATAACCCTAACCCAAACCCAAATCCTAACACTAACCCTAACACTAATCCTAACCCTAACACTAACCCTAACCCTAACTGAAACCCAAACATTAACCCTAACCCTAAACCAAACCCAAACACTAACCCTAAACCTAAACCTAACCCTTAAACAAACTCAAACCCAAACCGTAACCCTAACCCTAACCCTAACCCAAACCCAAACCCAAACCCTAATCCTAAACCTAAACCTGACCCTAACCCAAACCCTAAAACTAACACTAACCCTAACCCTAAAACTAACCCAAAACCTAACCCTAACCATTACCCAAGCCAAAACCCTAACCCTAAACCTAAATCTAAAACTAACCCTAACACTAACCCTAACCCTAACACGAACCCTAACACTAACCCTAATCCTAATCCTAACCCTAACGATATCCCTAACCCAAACCCTAACCCTAATCCAAACCCGAACCCTAACTCTATCCATAACCCAAACCCTAACCCTAACTCTAACACTAACCCTAACCCTAACCCTAACCGAAACCCAAACCCTAAACCTAACCCTAATCGTAACCCTAACCATAAACCTAACCCTATTAATAACCCTAACCCAAACCCAAACCCTAACACTAACCCTAACACTAATCCTAACCCTAACCCTAACCCTAACCCTAACCCTAACCCTAACCCTAACCCTAACCCTAACCCTAACCCAAACCCAAACCCAAACCCTACTCCTAAACCTAAACCTAACCCTAACCCAAACCGAAACCCTAAACATAACACTAACTGAAACCGAAACACTAACCCTAACCCTAATCCTAACCCTAAACCATACCCTAACCCTAACATTAACCCTAACCTAACCCTAAACCTAAACCAAACCCTAATCCAAACCCTAACCCTAACCCTAACCCTAACCCAAAAACTAACACTAACACTAACCCTACAACTAACCCCTAACCCCTAACCCCAAACATTAACCCAAAGCCTAAACCTAACCCTAACCCAAAGCCAAACCCTAACCTTAACCCTTACTCTAACCCAAAACCTAACCCTAACTCTAACCCTAACCCAAACCCTAACTGAAACCCAAACCCTAACCCTAACCCTAACCCAAACACAAACCCTAACCCTAACCCTAATCCTAACCAAATCCCTAACGCTAACGCTAACCCTAACTCTAAACCTATTCCTAACCCTAACCCTAAACTTAACCCAAACCCTAACCCTAACCCTAACACTAAACCTAACCCTAACCATAACTCTAACCCTAAACCTAACCCAAACCCAAACCGTAAATTTAACCTTAATCGTATCCCTAACCCTAAACCTACCCCTAACCCAAACCCTAAACTTAACACTAACCCTAACGCTAATCAAACCATAACACTAACCCTAACATTAACCCTAATGTTAACCCTAAACCTAAATCAAAGTCAAACCCTAACCCTAACCCTAACCCTAACCCAAACCTTAACCCTAACCCTAACTCTACCCCTAACTCAAACCCTAACCCCAACACTAACCCTAATTCTAACAATAACCCAAACCCTAACCCTGACCCTAACCCAAACCAAAACACTAACCCTAACCCTAACCCTAATCCTAACCCTAACCCTAACCCTAACAAAACCCTAAACCTAACCCAATTCCTAACACTAACCGTAACCCTAACCCAAACCCTAACCCTAAACCTAATCCTAAACCTAACCCTAATCCAAACCCAAACCGTAACCCTAAAACTAACCCTAACCCTAATCCTAACCCTAACCCTAACGCTAACCGTAACCCTAATCCTAAACCTAACCCTAACTCAAACCCAAACCCTAACGCTAACCCTAAACCTAACACTAACCCAAACAATAACCCTAACCCTAATCCTAACCCTAAACCATACCCTAACCCTAACATTAACCCTAACCTAACCCTAAACCTAAACCAAACCCTAAGCCAAACCCTAATCCTAACCCTAACCCTAACCCAAACCCAAACCCTAAACCTATAACTAACCCAAACCCGCACCGTAACCCTAACCCTAAACCAAAACCTAACCCTATTCCTAACCCTAACCCTAACCCTAACCTTAACCTAAACCCTAACCCTAACCGTAACCCAAACCCTAAACCTAACCCAACCCTTAACCCTAACCATAACCCTAACCAAACCCAACCCCTAAACTTAACCCTAATCTTAACCCTAACATTATCCCTAACCCTTACCCAAACCTTAAACTTAACACTAACCCTAACTCTAACACTAACTCAAATCAAAACCTAAACCTAACCCTAAACGAAACCCTAACGTTAAACCTAACCCGAACGCAAACCCTACCCGTAACCCTAAACCTAACCCAAAACCTAAACCTAACCCTAAACCTAACCCTAAAACAAATCTTAACCCTAACCCTAACCCTATCCCTAATCCTAACCCAACCCTCACCCTAACCCTAATCCTAACCCAAACCCTAAACGTAATCCTAACCCTAAACCCGAACCCTAAACCTAACCCTAACCCTAAACCTAATCCTAACCCAAACCCTAACCATAACCCAAACCCTAATCCTAACTCTAACCCTAACCCAAAACCTAAACCTAACACTAACCCAAACCCTAACCCTAACCCAAACCCTAACAATAACCCTAACCCTAACCCTATTCCTAACCCTAACCCTAACACAAACCATAACCCTAACACTAATATAAACCCAAAACCTAAACCTAAACCTAAACCTAACCCTAACCCAAACACAAACCCTAACCCTATCACTAACCCAAAATCACACCGTAACCCTAACCCTAAACCAAACCCTAACATTATTCCTACCCATAACACTAACCCTAAACCTAACCCAAAACCTCAACCTAACCCTAACCCTAACCCTAAACCAAACCATAACCCTAAACCTCACCCTAAGCCTAATTCTAACCCTAACCCCAACCCTAACACAAACCCTCAACCTAACACTAGCCCTAAACTCTAACCCTAACCATAACCCTAACCCAAAGCCTAACCCTAACCCTAAACCAAACCTTAACCCAAACATTAACAATAACCCTAACCCTAACCCTATTCCTAAACCTAACCGTCACCCAAACCCAAACCCTAACACTATCCCTAACCCAAACCCACACCGTAACCCTAACCCTAACCCAAAACCAAACCCTAACCCTAACACTAACCCTAACCCAAACCCAAACCCAAACCCTAATCCTAAACCTAAACCTAACCCTAACCCAAACCGAAACCCTAAACATAACCCTAATTGAAACCGAAACACTAACCCTAACCCTAACCCGAACCCTAACCCTAACCCTAACCCTAACCCAAAAACTAACACTAACACTAACCCTACACCTAACCCCTAACCCCTAACCGCAAACATTAACCCAAAGCCTAAACCTAACCCTAACCCAAAGCCAAACCCTAACCTTAACCCTTACTCTAACCCAAAACCTAACCCTAACTCTAACCCTAACCCAAACCCTAACTGAAACCCAAACCCTAACCCTAACCCTAACCCAAACACAAACCCTAACCCTAACCCTAACCCTAACCCAATCCCTAACGCTAACGCTAACCCTAACCCTAACCCTATTCCTAACCCTAACCCTAACCTTAACCCAAACCCTAACCCTAACCCTAACACTAAACCTAACCCTAACCATAACCCTAACCCTAAACCTAACCCAAACCCAAACCGTAAATTTAACCTTAATCGTATCCCTAACCCTAACCATAACCCTAACCCAAACCCTAAACTTAACACTAACCCTAACGCTAATACTAACCCAAATCAAAACCTAAACTTACACCTAACCCAAACCCTAACACTAATCCTAACCCTAATCAAACCATAACACTAACCCTGACCTTAACCCTAATGTTAACCCTAAACCTAACTCAAAGTCAAACCCTAACCCTAACCCTAACCCTACCCCAAACCTTAACCCTAACCCTAACTCTAACCCTAACTCAAGCCCTAACCCCAACACTAACCCTAATACTAACAATAACCCAAACCCTAACCCTGACCCTAACCCAAACCAAAACACTAACCCTATCACTAACCCTAATCCTAACCATAACCCTAACCCTAACACTAACCCTAACAAAATCCTAAACCTAACCCTAATCCTAACCCTAACCGTAACCCTAACCCGAACCCTAACCCTAAACCTAATCCTAAACCTAACCCTAACCAAACCCAAACCGTAACCCTAAAACTAACCCTAACCCTAATCCTAACCCTAACCCTAACGCTAACCATAACCCTAAACCTAAACCTAACCCTAACCCAAAACCAAACCCTAACGCTAACCCTAAACCTAACCCTAACCCAAACAATAACCCTAACCCTAAACCTAACCCTAAACCATACCCTAACCCTAACATTAACCCTAACCTAACCCTAAACCTAAACCAAACCCTAAGCCAAACCCTAACCCTAACCCTAACCCTTACCCAAACCCAAACCCTAACCCTATAACTAACCCAAACCCGCACTGTAACCCTAACCCTAAACCAAAACCTAACCCTATTCCTAACCCTAACCCTAACCCTAACCTTAACCTAAACCCTAACCCTAACCGTAACCCAAACCCTAAACCTAACCCAAACCCTAACCCTAACCATAAACCTAACCAAACCCAAACCCTAAACTTAACCCTAATCTTAACCCTAACATTAACCCTAACCCTTACCCAACCCTTAAACTTAACACTAACCCTAACTCTAACACTAACTGAAATCAAAACCTAAACCTAACCCTAAACGAAACGCTAACATTAACCCTAACCCGAACCCAAACCCTACCCATAACCCTAAACCTAACCCAAAACCTAAACCTAACCCTAACCCTAACCCTAAAACAAATCTTAACACTAACCCTAACCCTATCCCTAATCCTAACCCAACCCTCACCCTAACCTTAATCCTAAGCCAAACCCTAAACGTAATCCTAACCCTAAACCCGAACCCTAAACCTAACCCTAACCCTAAACCTAATCCTAACCCAAACCCTAACCATAACCCAAACCCTAATCCTAACTCTAACCCTAACCCAAAACCTAACACTAACCCAAACCCTAACCCTAACCCAAACCCTAACAATAACCCTAACCCTAACCCTATTCCTAACCCTAACCCTAACACAAACCATAACCCTAACACTAATATAAACCCAAAACCTAAACCTAACCCTAACCCAAACACAAACCCTAACCCTATCAATAACCCAAAATCACACCGTAAGCCTAACCCTAACCCAAACCCTAACCTTATTCCTAACCATAACACTAACCCTAAACCTAATCCAAAACCTAAACCTAACCCTAACCCTAACACTAACCCTAAATCAAACCATAACCCTAAACCTCACCCTAACCCTAATTCTAACCCTAACCCCAACCCTAACCCAAACCCTCAACCTAACACTAGCCCTAAACTCTAACCCTAACCATAACCCTAACCCAAAGCCTAACCCTAACCCTAATCCAAACCCTAAACCAAACATTAACAATAACCCTAACCCTAACCCTATTCCTAAACCTAACCGTCACCCAAACCCAAACCCTAACACTATCCCTAACCCAAACCCACACCGTAACCCTAACCCTAACCCAAAACCAAACCCTAACCCTAACCCTATACCTAACCGAAACCCTAAACTTAACGCTAACCCAAACCCTAAACCTAACCCTAACCCAAACCAAAACACTAACCCCAACTCTAATCCTAACCCTAACCCTAACCCTAACCCTAACCCTAACCCTAACCCAAACCCTAAACCCAACCCTAATCCTAACCCTAACCGTAACCCTAACCCTAACCCTAACCCTAACCCAAACCCTAACCCTAACCCTAACCCGAACAGAAACCCTAACCCTAACCCTAACCCTATTCCTAACCCTAACCCTAACCCTAACCCTAACCCTAACCCTATTCCTAACCCTAACCCTAACCATAACCCTAACAGTTACCCTAAACCTAACCCTATTCCTAACCCTAACCCTAACCCTAACCTTAACCCAAACCCTAACCCTAACCCTAACTCTAAACCTAACTCTAAACCTAACCCTAACCCTAAACCTAACCCAAACCCAAGCCCTAAACTTAACCATAATCGTAACCCTAACCCTAACCCTAATACAAACTCTAAACTTAACACTAATCCTAACCTTAACACTAACCCAAATCAAAACCTAAACCTAACCCTAATCCAAACCCTAACCCTAACCCTAAACCTAACCCTAATCAAACCATAACACTAACACTAAACTTAACCCGAATGCTAACACTAAACCTAACTAAAACTCAAACCCTAACCCTAACCCTAACCCTAACCCAAAACTTTACCCTAACCCTAACCATAACCCTAACTGAAACCCTAACCCTAACCCTAATTCTAAACCGAACCCAAAACATAACCCTAACCCTAAACCTAACCCAAAACCTAAACCTAAACCTAACCCTAAAACTAAACCAAAATCTAAACCTAACCCTAACCCTAAACCTAATCCTAACCCTAACCCTAACCCTAACCCTAACCCCAACCCAATCCCTGAACCTAACCCTAACCCTAAACCCTAACAATAACCCTAACCCTAAACCTAACGGAAACACAAACCCTAAACTTAACCCTAAACGTAACCCTAATACGAATCCTAACCCTAAACCAAACCCTAAAACTAACACTAACCCTAACCCTAACACTAACCCAAACCCTAACCCTAACCCTTACCCAAGCCAAAACCCTAACCCTAACCCTAACCCTAACCCTAACCCTAACCCAAACCCTAACCCTAAATCTAAAACTAACCCTAACACTAACCCTAACGCTAACACGAACCCTAACACTAACCCTAATCCTAATCCTAACCCTAACGATAACCCTAACCCAAACCCTAACCCTAACCCAAACCCTAACCCTAAATCTAAAACTAACCCTAACACTAACACTAACCCTAACCCAAACATTAACAATAACCCTAACCCTAACCCTATTCCTAAACCTAACCGTCACCCAAACCCAAACCCTAACACTATCCCTAACCCAAACCCACACCGTAACCCTAACCCTAACCCAAAACCAAACCCTAACCCTAACCCTATACCTAACCGAAACCCTAAACTTAACGCTAACCCAAACCCTAAACCTAACCCTAACCCAAACCAAAACACTAACCCCAACCCTAACCCTAACCCTAAACCTAACACTAACCCTAACCCAAACCCAAACCCTAACTCTATCCCTAACCCTAACCCTAACCCTAACCCTAACCCTAACCCTAACCCTAACCCAAAACCAAACCCTAACCCTAACCCTATACCTAACCGAAACCCTAACCTTAACGCTAACCCTAACCCTAATCATAACCCTAACAGTTACCCTAAACCTAACCCATTTCCTAACCCTAACACTAACCTTAACCTTAACCCAAACCCTAACCCTAACCCTAACTCTAAACCTAACTCTAAACCTAACCCTAACCTAACCCTAACCCAAACCCAAGCCCTAAACTTAACCCTAATCGTAACCCTAACCCTAACCCTAACCCTAATACAAACTCTAAACTTAACACTAACCCTAACCGTAACACTAACCCAAATCAAAACCTAAACCTAACCCTAATCCAAACCCTAACCCTAACCCTAAACCTAACCCTAATCAAACCATAACACTAACACTAATCTTAACCCTAATGCTAACACAAACCTAACTAAAACTCAAACCCTAACCCTAACCCTAACCCTAACCCAAAACTTTACCCTAACCCTAACCATAACCCTAAATGAAACCCTAACCCTAACCCTAATTCTAAACCGAACCCAAAACATAACCCTATCCCTAAACCTAACCCAAAACCTAAACCTAACCCTAACCCTAAACCTAATCCTAACCCTAACCCTAACCCTAACCCTAACCCTAACCCCAACCCAATCCCTGAACTTAACCCTAACTCTAAACCCTAACAATAACCCTAACCCTAACCCTAAACCTAACGGAAACACAAACCCTAAACTTAACCCTAAACATAACCCTAATACTAACCCTAACCCTAACCCAAACCCTAAAACTAACACTAACCCTAACCCTAACACTAACCCAAACCATAACCCTAACCCTTACCCAAGCCAAAACCCTAACCCTAACCCTAACCCTAACCCTACACCTAACCCTAACCCAAACCTAACCCTAAATCTAAAACTAACCCTAACACTAACCCTAACGCTAACACGAACCCTAACACTAACCCTAATCCTAATCCTAACCCTAACGATAACCCTAACCCAAACCCTACCCCTAATCCAAACCCTAACCCTAACTCTAACCCTAACCGAAACCCTAACCCTATCCCTAACACTAACCGTAACCCTAACCCTAACCGAAACCCAAACCCTAAACCTAACCCTAATCCTAACCCTAACCCTAACCCTATTAATAACCCTAACTCAAACCCAAACCCTAACACTAACCCTAACACTGATCCTAACCCTAACCCTAACACTAACCCTAAATCAAACCATAACCCTAAACCTCACCCTAACCCTAATTCTAACCCTAACCCCAACCCTAACCCAAGCCCTCAACCTAACACTAGCCCTAAACTCTAACCCTAACCATAACCCTAACCCAAAGCCTAACCCTAACCCTAATCCAAACCCTAAACCAAACATTAACAATAACCCTAACCCTAACCCTATTCCTAAACCTAACCGTCACCCAAACCCAAACCCTAACACTATCCCTAACCCAAACCCACACCGTAACCCTAACCCTAACCCAAAACCAAACCCTAACCCTAACCCTATACCTAACCGAAACCCTAAACTTAACGCTAACCCAAACCCTAAACCTAACCCTAACCCAAACCAAAACACTAACCCCAACTCTAATCCTAACCCTAACCCTAACCCTAACCCTAACCCTAACCCTAACCCAAACCCTAAACCCAACCCTAATCCTAACCCTAACCGTAACCCTAACCCTAACCCTAACCCTAACCCAAACCCTAACCCTAACCCTAACCCGAACAGAAACCCTAACCCTAACCCTAACCCTATTCCTAACCCTAACCCTAACCCTAACCCTAACCCTAACCCTAACCCTAACCCTAACCCTAACCATAACCCTAACAGTTACCCTAAACCTAACCCTATTCCTAACCCTAACCCTAACCCTAACCTTAACCCAAACCCTAACCCTAACCCTAACTCTAAACCTAACTCTAAACCTAACCCTAACCCTAAACCTAACCCAAACCCAAGCCCTAAACTTAACCATAATCGTAACCCTAACCCTAACCCTAATACAAACTCTAAACTTAACACTAATCCTAACCTTAACACTAACCCAAATCAAAACCTAAACCTAACCCTAATCCAAACCCTAACCCTAACCCTAAACCTAACCCTAATCAAACCATAACACTAACACTAAACTTAACCCGAATGCTAACACTAAACCTAACTAAAACTCAAACCCTAACCCTAACCCTAACCCTAACCCAAAACTTTACCCTAACCCTAACCATAACCCTAACTGAAACCCTAACCCTAACCCTAATTCTAAACCGAACCCAAAACATAACCCTAACCCTAAACCTAACCCAAAACCTAAACCTAAACCTAACCCTAAAACTAAACCAAAATCTAAACCTAACCCTAACCCTAAACCTAATCCTAACCCTAACCCTAACCCTAACCCTAACCCCAACCCAATCCCTGAACCTAACCCTAACCCTAAACCCTAACAATAACCCTAACCCTAAACCTAACGGAAACACAAACCCTAAACTTAACCCTAAACGTAACCCTAATACGAATCCTAACCCTAAACCAAACCCTAAAACTAACACTAACCCTAACCCTAACACTAACCCAAACCCTAACCCTAACCCTTACCCAAGCCAAAACCCTAACCCTAACCCTAACCCTAACCCTAACCCTAACCCAAACCCTAACCCTAAATCTAAAACTAACCCTAACACTAACCCTAACGCTAACACGAACCCTAACACTAACCCTAATCCTAATCCTAACCCAAACGATAACCCTAACCCAAACCCTAACCCTAACCCAAACCCTAACCCTAAATCTAAAACTAACCCTAACACTAACACTAACCCTAACCCAAACATTAACAATAACCCTAACCCTAACCCTATTCCTAAACCTAACCGTCACCCAAACCCAAACCCTAACACTATCCCTAACCCAAACCCACACCGTAACCCTAACCCTAACCCAAAACCAAACCCTAACCCTAACCCTATACCTAACCGAAACCCTAAACTTAACGCTAACCCAAACCCTAAACCTAACCCTAACCCAAACCAAAACACTAACCCCAACCCTAACCCTAACCCTAAACCTAACACTAACCCTAACCCAAACCCAAACCCTAACTCTATCCCTAACCCTAACCCTAACCCTAACCCTAACCCTAACCCTAACCCTAACCCAAAACCAAACCCTAACCCTAACCCTATACCTTAACCCAAACCCTAACCCTAACCCTAACTCTAACCCTAATCATAACCCTAACAGTTACCCTAAACCTAACCCATTTCCTAACCCTAACACTAACCTTAACCTTAACCCAAACCCTAACCCTAACCCTAACTCTAAACCTAACTCTAAACCTAACCCTAACCTAAACCTAACCCAAACCCAAGCCCTAAACCTAACCCTAATCCAAACCCTAACCCTAACCCTAAACCTAATACAAACTCTAAACTTAACACTAATCCTAACCGTAACACTAACCCAAATCAAAACCTAAACCTAACCCTAATCCAAACCCTAACCCTAACCCTAAACCTAACCCTAATCAAACCATAACACTAACACTAATCTTAACCCTAATGCTAACACAAACCTAACTAAAACTCAAACCCTAACCCTAACCCTAACCCTAACCCAAAACTTTACCCTAACCCTAACCATAACCCTAAATGAAACCCTAACCCTAACCCTAATTCTAAACCGAACCCAAAACATAACCCTATCCCTAAACCTAACCCAAAACCTAAACCTAACCCTAACCCTAAACCTAATCCTAACCCTAACCCTAACCCTAACCCTAACCCTAACCCCAACCCAATCCCTGAACTTAACCCTAACTCTAAACCCTAACAATAACCCTAACCCTAACCCTAAACCTAACGGAAACACAAACCCTAAACTTAACCCTAAACATAACCCTAATACTAACCCTAACCCTAACCCAAACCCTAAAACTAACACTAACCCTAACCCTAACACTAACCCAAACCATAACCCTAACCCTTACCCAAGCCAAAACCCTAACCCTAACCCTAACCCTAACCCTACACCTAACCCTAACCCAAACCTAACCCTAAATCTAAAACTAACCCTAACACTAACCCTAACGCTAACACGAACCCTAACACTAACCCTAATCCTAATCCTAACCCTAACGATAACCCTAACCCAAACCCTACCCCTAATCCAAACCCTAACCCTAACTCTAACCCTAACCGAAACCCTAACCCTATCCCTAACACTAACCGTAACCCTAACCCTAACCGAAACCCAAACCCTAAACCTAACCCTAATCCTAACCCTAACCCTAACCCTATTAATAACCCTAACTCAAACCCAAACCCTAACACTAACCCTAACACTGATCCTAACCCTAACCCTAACACTAACCCTAAATCAAACCATAACCCTAAACCTCACCCTAACCCTAATTCTAACCCTAACCCCAACCCTAACCCAAACCCTCAACCTAACACTAGCCCTAAACTCTAACCCTAACCATAACCCTAACCCAAAGCCTAACCCTAACCCTAATCCAAACCCTAAACCAAACATTAACAATAACCCTAACCCTAACCCTATTCCTAAACCTAACCGTCACCCAAACCCAAACCCTAACACTATCCCTAACCCAAACCCACACCGTAACCCTAACCCTAACCCAAAACCAAACCCTAACCCTAACCCTATACCTAACCGAAACCCTAAACTTAACGCTAACCCAAACCCTAAACCTAACCCTAACCCAAACCAAAACACTAACCCCAACTCTAATCCTAACCCTAACCCTAACCCTAACCCTAACCCTAACCCTAACCCAAACCCTAAACCCAACCCTAATCCTAACCCTAACCGTAACCCTAACCCTAACCCTAACCCTAACCCAAACCCTAACCCTAACCCTAACCCGAACAGAAACCCTAACCCTAACCCTAACCCTATTCCTAACCCTAACCCTAACCCTAACCCTAACCCTAACCCTAACCCTAACCCTAACCCTAACCATAACCCTAACAGTTACCCTAAACCTAACCCTATTCCTAACCCTAACCCTAACCCTAACCTTAACCCAAACCCTAACCCTAACCCTAACTCTAAACCTAACTCTAAACCTAACCCTAACCCTAAACCTAACCCAAACCCAAGCCCTAAACTTAACCATAATCGTAACCCTAACCCTAACCCTAATACAAACTCTAAACTTAACACTAATCCTAACCTTAACACTAACCCAAATCAAAACCTAAACCTAACCCTAATCCAAACCCTAACCCTAACCCTAAACCTAACCCTAATCAAACCATAACACTAACACTAAACTTAACCCGAATGCTAACACTAAACCTAACTAAAACTCAAACCCTAACCCTAACCCTAACCCTAACCCAAAACTTTACCCTAACCCTAACCATAACCCTAACTGAAACCCTAACCCTAACCCTAATTCTAAACCGAACCCAAAACATAACCCTAACCCTAAACCTAACCCAAAACCTAAACCTAAACCTAACCCTAAAACTAAACCAAAATCTAAACCTAACCCTAACCCTAAACCTAATCCTAACCCTAACCCTAACCCTAACCCTAACCCCAACCCAATCCCTGAACCTAACCCTAACCCTAAACCCTAACAATAACCCTAACCCTAAACCTAACGGAAACACAAACCCTAAACTTAACCCTAAACGTAACCCTAATACGAATCCTAACCCTAAACCAAACCCTAAAACTAACACTAACCCTAACCCTAACACTAACCCAAACCCTAACCCTAACCCTTACCCAAGCCAAAACCCTAACCCTAACCCTAACCCTAACCCTAACCCTAACCCAAACCCTAACCCTAAATCTAAAACTAACCCTAACACTAACCCTAACGCTAACACGAACCCTAACACTAACCCTAATCCTAATCCTAACCCTAACGATAACCCTAACCCAAACCCTAACCCTAACCCAAACCCTAACCCTAAATCTAAAACTAACCCTAACACTAACACTAACCCTAACCCAAACATTAACAATAACCCTAACCCTAACCCTATTCCTAAACCTAACCGTCACCCAAACCCAAACCCTAACACTATCCCTAACCCAAACCCACACCGTAACCCTAACCCTAACCCAAAACCAAACCCTAACCCTAACCCTATACCTAACCGAAACCCTAAACTTAACGCTAACCCAAACCCTAAACCTAACCCTAACCCAAACCAAAACACTAACCCCAACCCTAACCCTAACCCTAAACCTAACACTAACCCTAACCCAAACCCAAACCCTAACTCTATCCCTAACCCTAACCCTAACCCTAACCCTAACCCTAACCCTAACCCTAACCCAAAACCAAACCCTAACCCTAACCCTATACCTAACCGAAACCCTAACCTTAACGCTAACCCTAACCCTAATCATAACCCTAACAGTTACCCTAAACCTAACCCATTTCCTAACCCTAACACTAACCTTAACCTTAACCCAAACCCTAACCCTAACCCTAACTCTAAACCTAACTCTAAACCTAACCCTAACCTAAACCTAACCCAAACCCAAGCCCTAAACTTAACCCTAATCGTAACCCTAACCCTAACCCTAACCCTAATACAAACTCTAAACTTAACACTAATCCTAACCGTAACACTAACCCAAATCAAAACCTAAACCTAACCCTAATCCAAACCCTAACCCTAACCCTAAACCTAACCCTAATCAAACCATAACACTAACACTAATCTTAACCCTAATGCTAACACAAACCTAACTAAAACTCAAACCCTAACCCTAACCCTAACCCTAACCCAAAACTTTACCCTAACCCTAACCATAACCCTAAATGAAACCCTAACCCTAACCCTAATTCTAAACCGAACCCAAAACATAACCCTATCCCTAAACCTAACCCAAAACCTAAACCTAACCCTAACCCTAAACCTAATCCTAACCCTAACCCTAACCCTAACCCTAACCCTAACCCCAACCCAATCCCTGAACTTAACCCTAACTCTAAACCCTAACAATAACCCTAACCCTAACCCTAAACCTAACGGAAACACAAACCCTAAACTTAACCCTAAACATAACCCTAATACTAACCCTAACCCTAACCCAAACCCTAAAACTAACACTAACCCTAACCCTAACACTAACCCAAACCATAACCCTAACCCTTACCCAAGCCAAAACCCTAACCCTAACCCTAACCCTAACCCTACACCTAACACTAACCCAAACCTAACCCTAAATCTAATATTAACGCTAACACTACCCTAATGCTAACACGATTCCTAACACTAACCTTAAGCCTAATCTTATCCCTAAAGATAACCCTAACCCAAACCCTACCCCTAATCCAAACCCTAACCCTAACTCTAACCCTAACCGAAACCCTAACCCTATCCCTAACACTAACCGTAACCCTAACCCTAACCGAAACCCAAACCCTAAACCTAACCCTAATCCTAACCCTAACCCTAACCCTATTAATAACCCTAACTCAAACCCAAACCCTAACACTAACCCTAACACTGATCCTAACCCTAACCCTAACTCTAACCCTAACTGAAACCCAAACCCTAACCCTAACCCTAACCCTAACCCAAACCCAAACCCTAACCCTAAACCTAAACCTAACCCTTAAACAAACGCAAACCCAAACCCTAACCCTAACCCTAACCCTAACCCAAACCCAAATCCAAACCCAAACCCTAATCCTAAACCTAAACCTAACCCTAATCCAAACCCAAACCCTAAAACTAACACTAACCCTAACCCTAAAAGTAACCCAAACCCTAACCCTAAATCTTAGCCAAGCCAAAACCCTAACCCTAACTCTAAATCTAAAACTAACCCTAACACTAACACTAACCCTAACACGAACACTAACACTAACCCTAATCCTAATCCTAACCCTAACGATAACACTAACCCAAACCCTAACCCTAATCCAAACCCGAACCCTAACTCTAACCCTAACCCAAACCCTAAACCTAACCCTAACACTAACCCTAACCCTAACCCTAACCCTAACCGAAACCCAAACCCTAAACCTAACCCTAATCGTAACCCTAAACCTAACCCTATTAATAACCCTAACCCAAACCCAAACCCTAACACTAACCCTAACACTAATCCTAACCCTAACCCTAACCTTAACCCTAACCCTAACCCAAACATTAACCCAAAGCCTAAACCTAACCCTAACCCAAACCCAAACCCTAACCCTAACACTTACTCTAACCCAAAACCTAACCCTAACTCTAACCCTAACCCAAACCCTTACCCTAACCCTAACCCTAAGCCAAACCAAAACACTAATCCTAACCCTAACCCAAATCCTAACCCTAACCCTAATTCTAAACTTAACCCTAACCCTAACCCAAACCCTAACACTAACCCTAACCCTAACCCTAACCCTAACCCTAACCCTAACCCTAACCCTAACCCTAACCCAAATCCTAACCCTAATCCTAAACCTAAACCTAACCCTAATCCAAACCCAAACCCTAAAACTAACACTAACCCTAACCCTAAAACTAACCCAAACCCTAACCCTAACCCTTACCCAAGCCAAAACCCTAACCCTAACTCTAATACAAACCCTAACCCTAACCCTAAATCTAAAACTAACCCTAACACTAACACTAACCCTAACACGAAAACATAACACTAACCCTAATCCTAATCCTAACCCTAACGATAACCCTAACCCAAACCCTAACCCTAATCCAAACCCGAACCCTAACTCTAACCCTAACCCAAACCCT
Organism: Eospalax fontanierii; assembly: GCA_035773235.1. NCBI lineage: Eukaryota > Metazoa > Chordata > Mammalia > Rodentia > Spalacidae > Eospalax > Eospalax fontanierii. The sequence goes on from JAJHUQ010000033.1 coordinate 14,843,547, forward strand.
AACCCTAACCCTAACACTAACCCTAACCCTAACCCTAACCGAAACCCAAACCCTAAACCTTACCCTATTAATAACCCTAACCCAAACATTAACCCAAAGCCAAAACCTAACCCTAACCCAAACCCAAACCCTAACCCTAACCCTTACTCTAACCCAAAACCTAACCCGAACTCTAACCCTAACCAAACCCTTACCCTAACCCTAACCCTAAGCCAAACCAAAACACTAATCCTAACCCTAACCCAAATCCTAACCTTAACCCTAATTCTAACCCTAACCCTAACCCTAAACCTAACCCGAACCCTAACCCTAACCGTAATCCTAATCCTAACCCTAACGCGAACACTAACCCAAATCCTAACCCGAACGCAAACCGTAACCCTAACACTAACCCTAACCCTAATCCTAAACCTAACAGTACCCCTAACCCAAAACCTAACCCTAACCCTAACACTAATCTTAAACCTAAACCCTAACCCTAAGCATAACCCAAAATCTAACCCTAACAATAACACAAACCCTAACCTTAACACTAATCCTAACCCTAACACTAACCCAAATCAAAACCTAAACCTAACCTAACCCAAATCCTAACCCTAACCCTAACCCTAACCCTAACCCAAACCCTAACCCTAACCGTAACCCTAACCGAAACCCTAACCCTAACCGAAACCCAAACCCTAAACCTAACCCTAATCGTAACCCTAACCCTAACCCTATTAATAACCCAAACCCAAACCCAAACCCTTACACTAATCCTAACCCTAACCGTAACCCTAACCCTAACTGAAACCCAAACCCTAAGCCTAACCCAAATCCAAACCCAAACCCTAATCCTAACCCTAAACCTAACCCTAACCCAAACCCTAACCCTAAAACAAACACTATCCCTACCCCTAACACTAACCCAAACCCTAACCCTAACCCTTACCCAAGCCAAAACCCTAACTCTAACTCTAATACAAACCCTAACTCTAACCCTAAATCTAAAACTAACCCTAACGCTAACACGAACCCTAACACTAACCCTAATCCTAATCCTAACCCTAACGATAACACTAACCCAAACCCTAACCCTAATCCAAACCCTAACCCTTACTCTAACCCTAACCCAAACCCTAACCCTAACCATAACACTAACCTTAACCCTAACCCTAACCGAAACCCAAACCCTAAACCTAACCCTAATCGTAACCCTAACCCTAACCCTAACCCTATTAATAACCCTAACCCAAACCCAAATCCTAACACTAACCCTAACACTAATCCTAACCCTAACACTAACCCTAACCCTAACTGAAACCCAAACATTAACCCTAACCCTAAACCAAACCCAAACACTAACCCTAAACCTAAACCTAACCCTTAAACAAACTCAAACCCAAACCGTAACCCTAACCCTAACCCTAACCCAAACCCAAACCCAAACCCTAATCCTAAACCTAAACCTGACCCTAACCCAAACCCTAAAACTAACACAAACCCTAACCCTAAAACGAACCCAAAACCTAACCCTAACCATTACCCAAGCCAAAACCCTAACCCTAAACCTAAATCTAAAACTAACCCTAACACTAACCCTAACCCTAACACGAACCCTAACACTAACCCTAATCCTAATCCTAACCCTAACGATATCCCTAACCCAAACCCTAACCCTAATCCAAACCCGAACCCTAACTCTATCCATAACCCAAACCCTAACCCTAACTCTAACACTAACCCTAACCCTAAACCTAACCGAAACCCAAACCCTAAACCTAACCCTAATCGTAACCCTAACCATAAACCTAACCCTATTAATAACCCTAACCCAAACCCAAACCCTAACACTAACCCTAACACTAATCCTAACCCTAACCCTAACCCTAACCCTAACCCTAACCCTAACCCAAACCCAAACCCAAACCCTACTCCTAAAAATAAACCTAACCCTAACCCAAACCGAAACCCTAAACATAACACTAACTGAAACCGAAACACTAACCCTAACCCTAATCCTAACCCTAAACCATACCCTAACACTAACATTAACCCTAACCTAACCCTAAACCTAAACCAAACCCTAATCCAAACCCTAACCCTAACCCTAACCCTAACCCAAAAACTAACACTAACACTAACCCTACACCTAACCCCTAACCCCTAACCCCAAACATTAACCCAAAGCCTAAACCTAACCCTAACCTAAGGCCAAACCCTAACCTTAACCCTTACTCTAACCCAAAACCTAACCCTAACTCTAACCCTAACCCAAACCCTAACTGAAACCCAAACCCTAACCCTAACCCTAACCCAAACACAAACCCTAACCCTAAACCTAATCCTAACCAAATCCCTAACGCTAACGCTAACCCTAACTCTAACCCTATTCCTAACCCTAACCCTAAACTTAACCCAAACCCTAACCCTAACCCTAACACTAAACCTAACACTAACCATAACTCTAACCCTAAACCTAACCCAAACCCAAACCGTAAATTTAACCTTAATCGTATCCCTAACCCTAAACCTACCCCTAACCCATACCCTAAACTTAACACTAACCCTAACGCTAATCAAACCATAACACTAGCCCTAACATTAACCCTAATGTTAGCCCTAAACCTAACTCAAAGTCAAACCCTAACCCTAACCCTAACCCTAACCCAAACCTTAACCCTAACCCTAACTCTAACCCTAACTCAAACCCTAACCCCAACACTAACCCTAATTCTAACAATAACCCAAACCCTAACCCTGACCCTAACCCAAACCAAAACACTAAACCTAACCCTAACCCTAATCCTAACCCTAACCCTAACCCTAACAAAACCCTAAACCTAACCCAATTCCTAACACTAACCGTAACCCTAACCCAAACCCTAACCCTAAACCTAATCCTAAACCTAACCCTAATCCAAACCCAAACCGTAACCCTAAAACTAACCCTAACCCTAATCCTAACCCTAACCCTAACGCTAACCGTAACCCTAATCCTAAACCTAACCCTAACTCAAACCCAAACCCTAACGCTAACCCTAAACCTAACCCTAACCCAAACAATAACCCTAACCCTAATCCTAACCCTAAACCATACCCTAACCCTAACATTAACCCTAACCTAACCCTAAACCTAAACCAAACCCTAAGCCAAACCCTAACCCTAACCCTAACCCTAACCCAAACCCAAACCCTAACCCTATAACTAACCCAAACCCGCACCGTAACCCTAACCCTAAACCAAAACCTAACCCTATTCCTAACCCTAACCCTAACCCTAACCTTAACCTAAACCCTAACCCTAACCGTAACCCAAACCCTAAACCTAACCCAAACCTTAACCCTAACCATAAACCTAACCAAACCCAAACCCTAAACTTAACCCTAATCTTAACCCTAACATTAACCCTAACCCTTACCCAAACCTTAAACTTAACACTAACCCTAACTCTAACACTAACTCAAATCAAAACCTAAACCTAACCCTAAACGAAACCCTAACGTTAAACCTAACCCGAACGCAAACCCTACCCGTAACCCTAAACCTAACCCAAAACCTAAACCTAACCCTAAACCTAACCCTAAAACAAATCTTAACCCTAACCCTAACCCTATCCCTAATCCTAACCCAACCCTCACCCTAACCCTAATCCTAACCCAAACCCTAAACGTAATCCTAACCCTAAACCCGAACCCTAAACCTAACCCTAACCCTAAACCTAATCCTAACCCAAACCCTAACCATAACCCAAACCCTAATCCTAACTCTAACCCTAACCCAAAACCTAATCCTAACACTAACCCAAACCCTAAACCTAACCCAAACCCTAACAATAACCCTAACCCTACCCCTATTCCTAACCCTAACCCTAACACAAACCATAACCCTAACACTAATATAAACCCAAAACCTAAACCTAAACCTAAACCTAACCCTAACCCAAACACAAACCCTAACCCTATCACTAACCCAAAATCACACCGTAACCCTAACCCTAAACCAAACCCTAACATTATTCCTACCCATAACACTAACCCTAAACCTAACCCAAAACCTCAACCTAGCCCTAACCCTAACCCTAAACCAAACCATAACCCTAAACCTCACCCTAAGCCTAATTCTAACCCTAACCCCAACCCTAACACAAACCCTCAACCTAACACTAGCCCTAAACTCTAACCCTAACCATAACCCTAACCCAAAGCCTAACCCTAACCCTAAACCAAACCTTAACCCAAACATTAACAATAACCCTAACCCTAACCCTATTCCTAAACCTAACCGTCACCCAAACCCAAACCCTAACACTATCCCTAACCCAAACCCACACCGTAACCCTAACCCTAACCCAAAACCAAACCCTAACCCTAACACTAACCCTAACCCAAACCCAAACCCAAACCCTAATGCTAAACCTAAACCTAACCCTAACCCAAACCGAAACCCTAAACATAACCCTAACTGAAACCGAAACACTAACCCTAACCCTAACCCGAACCCTAACCCTAACCCTAACCCTAACCCAAAAACTAACACTAACACTAACCCTACACCTAACCCCTAACCCCTAACCGCAAACATTAACCCAAAGCCTAAACCTAACCCTAACCCAAAGCCAAACCCTAACCTTAACCCTTACTCTAACCCAAAACCTAACCCTCACTCTAACCCTAACCCAAACCCTAACTGAAACCCAAACCCTAACCCTAACCCTAACCCAAACACAAACCCTAACCCTAACCCTAACCCTAACCCAATCCCTAACGCTAACGCTAACCCTAACCCTAACCCTATTCCTAACCCTAACCCTAACCTTAACCCAAACCCTAACCCTAACCCTAACACTAAACCTAACCCTAACCATAACCCTAACCCTAAACCTAACCCAAACCCAAACCGTAAATTTAACCTTAATCGTATCCCTAACCCTAACCATAACCCTAACCCAAACCCTAAACTTAACACTAACCCTAACGCTAATACTAACCCAAATCAAAACCTAAACTTACACCTAACCCAAACCCTAACACTAATCCTAACCCTAATCAAACCATAACACTAACCCTGACCTTAACCCTAATGTTAACCCTAAACCTAACTCAAAGTCAAACCCTAACCCTAACCCTAACCCTAACCCAAACCTTAACCCTAACCCTAACTCTAACCCTAACTCAAGCCCTAACCCCAACACTAACCCTAATACTAACAATAACCCAAACCCTAACCCTGACCCTAACCCAAACCAAAACACTAACCCTATCGCTAACCCTAATCCTAACCATAACCCTAACCCTAACACTAACCCTAACAAAATCCTAAACCTAACCCTAATCCTAACCCTAACCGTAACCCTAACCCGAACCCTAACCCTAAACCTAATCCTAAACCTAACCCTAACCAGGCCCAAACCGTAACCCTAAAACTAACCCTAACCCTAATCCTAACCCTAACCCTAACGCTAACCATAACCCTAAACCTAAACCTAACCCTAACCCAAAACCAAACCCTAACGCTAACCCTAAACCTAACCCTAACCCAAACAATAACCCTAACCCTAAACCTAACCCTAAACCATACCCTAACCCTAACATTAACCCTAACCTAACCATAAACCTAAACCAAACCCTAAGCCAAACCCTAACCCTAACCCTAACCCTTACCCAAACCCAAACCCTAACCCTATAACTAACCCAAACCCGCACTGTAACCCTAACCCTAAACCAAAACCTAACCCTATTCCTAACCCTAACCCTAACCCTAACCTTAACCTAAACCCTAACCCTAACCGTAACCCAAACCCTAAACCTAACCCAAACCCTAACCCTAACCATAAACCTAACCAAACCCAAACCCTAAACTTAACCCTAATCTTAACCCTAACATTAACCCTAACCCTTACCCAAACCTTAAACTTAACACTAACCCTAACTCTAACACTAACTGAAATCAAAACCTAAACCTACCCCTAAACGAAACCCTAACATTAACACTAACCCGAACCCAAACCCTACCCATAACCCTAAACCTAACCCAAAACCTAAACCTAACCCTAACCCTAACCCTAAAACAAATCTTAACACTAACCCTAACCCTATCCCTAATCCTAACCCAACCCTCACCCTAACCTTAATCCTAAGCCAAACCCTAAACGTAATCCTAACCCTAAACCCGAACCCTAAACCTAACCCTAACCCTAAACCTAACCCTAACTCAAACCCTAACCATAACCCAAACCCTAATCCTAACTCTAACCCTAACCCAAAACCTAACACTAACCCAAACCCTAACCCTAACCCAAACCCTAACAATAACCCTAACCCTAACCCTATTCCTAACCCTAACCCTAACACAAACCATAACCCTAACACTAATATAAACCCAAAACCTAAACCTAAACCTAAACCTAACCCTAACCCAAACACAAACCCTAACCCTATCACTAACCCAAAATCACACCGTAACCCTAACCCTAACCCAAACCCTAACCTTATTCCTAACCATAACACTAACCCTAAACCTAACCCAAAACCTAAACCTAGCGCTAACCCTAACCCTAAACCAAACCATAACCCTAAACCTCACCCTAACCCTAATTCTAACCCTAACCCCAACCCTAACCCAAACCCTCAACCTAACACTAGCCCTAAACTCTAAACCTAACCATAACCCTAACCCAAAGCCTAACCCTAACCCTAACCCAAACCCTAACCCAAACATTAACAATAACCCTAACCCTAACCCTATTCCTAAACCTAACCGTCACCCAAACCCAAACCCTAACACTATCCCTAACCCAAACCCACACCGTAACCCTAACCCTAACCCAAAACCAAACCCTAACCCTAACCCTAACCCTATACCTAACCGAAACCCTAAACTTAACGCTAACACAAACCCTAACCCTAACCCTAACCCTAACCCAAACCAAAACCCTAACCCCAAATCTAACCCTAACCCTAACCCTAACCCTAACCCGAACCCTAACCCCAACCCTAACCCTAACTCAAACCCTAACCCTAACCCTAACCTAAACAGAAACCCTAACCCTAAACCTAACCCTAACCCTAAACCTAATCCTAACCCTAACACAAACCCTAAACGTAACACTAACCCTAACCCAAACCCAAACCCTAACTCTATCCATAACCCAAACCCACACCGTAACCCAAACCCTAACCCAAACCCTAAACGTAACCCTAACCCTAACCCTAAACCTAACCCCTAACCCCTAACCACAAACATTAACCCAAACCCTCACCCTAACCCTAACCCAAAACCAAACCCTAACCCTAACCCTATACCTAACCCAAACCCTAACCTTAACGCTAACCCTAACCCTAACCATAACCCTAACAGTTACCCTAAACCTAACCCTATTCCTAACCCTAACCCTAACCCTAACCTTAACCCAAACCCTAACCCTAACCCTAACTCTAAACCTAACTCTAAACCTAACCCTAACCCTAAACCTAACCCAAACCCAAGCCCTAAACTTAACCATAATCGTAACCCTAACCCTAACCCTAATACAAACTCTAAACTTAACACTAATCCTAACCGTAACACTAACCCAAATCAAAACCTAAACCTAACCCTAATCCAAACCCTAACCCTAACCCTAACCCTAATCAAACCATAACACTAACACTAAACTTAACCCTAATGCTAACACTAAACCTAACTAAAACTCAAACCCTAACCCTAACCCTAACCCAAAACTTTACCCTAACACTAACCCTAACCCTAACTGAAACCCTAACCCTAACCCTAATTCTAAACCGAACCAAAAACATAACCCTAACCCTAAACCTAACCCAAAACCTAAATCTAACCCTAACCATAAACCTAAACCAAAATCTAACCCTAAACCTAACCCTAAACCTAATCCTAACCCTAACCCTAACCCTAAACCTAACCCCAAACCAATCCCTGAACCTAACCCTAACCCTAAACCCTAACAATAACCCTAACCCTAACCCTAAACCTAACGTTAACACAAACCCTAAACTTAACCCTAAACGTAACCCTAATCCTAACCCTAACCCTAACCCTAATCCTAACGCTAACACTAACCCTAACCCAAACCCAATCCCTAATCCTAACCCTAACCCTAACCCAAACCCTAACCCTCACCCTAAACCTAACCCTAACTCAAACCCTAACCCTTACCTTAACCCTAACCCAAACCCTAACCCTAAACCTAACCCTAATCTTAATCCTAACACGAACCCTAACCCAAAAACTAAACCTAAGCCTAACCCAAACCCTAACATTAACCCTAACCCTAACCCTAACCCTAACCCAAATCCAAACCCTAACCATAACCCTGTCCCTAACCCAAACCCTAACCCTATCGCTAACGCTAACCCTAACCCTGACCCTAACCCTAACCCTAACCCTAACCCTATGCCTAACCCTAACCCTAACCCCAACACTAAACCTAACCCAAACCCAAAACCTAAACTTAACCCTAATGGTAACCCAAATCCTAAACCTAACCCTAACCATAACCATAACAATAACCCTAACCCTAAACCTAACCCAAACCCTAACCATAACCCTAAACCTAACTACAACCCTAACCCTAACCCTAACCCAAAACCTAACCCTCACCCTAAACCTAAACCTAAATCTAAAACTACCCCTAACACTAACCCTAACGCTAACACGAACCCTAACACTAACCCTAATCCTAATCCTAACCCTAACGATAACCCTAACCCAAACCCTAACCCTAATCCAAACCCTAAACCGAACTCTAACCCTAACCCTAACCCTAACCCTAACACTAACCGTAACCCTAACCCTAACCGAAACCCAAACCCTAAACCTAACCCTAATCGTAACCCTAACCCTAACCCTATTAATAACCCTAACCCAAACCCAAACCCTAACACTAACCCTAACACTAATCCTAACCCTAACCCTAACTCTAAACCTAACTGAAACCCAAACCCTAACCCTAACCCTAACCCAAACCCAAACCCAAACCCTAAACCTAAACCTAAACCTAAACCTAAACCTAAACCTAACGCTTAAACAAACCCAAAACCAAACCCTAACCCTAACCCTAACCCTAACCCAAACCCAAACCCAAACCCTAATCCTAAACCTAAACCTAACCCTAACCCAAAGCCAAACCCTAAACCTATCCCTAACTCAAACCCAAACCCTTACCTTAACCCTAACCCAAACCCTAACCATAACCCTAACCCTAACCCTAACCCAAACCCTAACACTAACACTAACCCTACACCTAACCCCTAACCCCTAACCGCAAACATTAACCCAAAGCCTAAACCTAACCCTAACCCAAACCCAAACCCTAACCCTACCCTTACTCTAACCCAAAACTTAACCCTAACTCTAACCCTACCCCAACCCTTACCCTAACCCTAACCCTAAACCTAACCCTAGCCCTAACCCAAACCCTAAACCTAACCCAAACCCAAACCCTAAACTTAACTCTAATCGTAACGCTAATCCTAACCCTAACCCTAACCCTAATCCTAAGGCTAACACTAACCCTAAACCAAACCCAATCCCTAACCCTAACCCTAACCCTAACCCAAACCCTAACCCTCACCCTAAACCTAACCCTAACTCAAACCCTAACCCTTACCTTAACCCTAACCCAAACCCTAACCCTAAACCTAACCCTAATCTTAATCCTAACACGAACCCTAACCCAAAAACTAAACCTAAGCCTAACCCAAACCCTAACCTTAACCCTACCCCTCACCATAACCCTAATCCTAACGCTAACACTAACCCTAACCCAAAAGCAATCCCTAACCCTAACCCTAACCCTAACCCAAACCCTAACCCTCACCCTAAACCTAAACCTAAATCTAAAACTACCCCTAACACTAACCCTAACGCTAACACGAACCCTAACACTAACCCTAATCCTAATCCTAACCATAACGATAACCCTAACCCAAACTCTAACCCTAATCCAAACCCTAAACCTAACTCTAACCCTAACCCAAACCCTAACCCTAACCCTAACACTAACCGTAATCCTAACCCTAACCGAAACCCAAACCCTAAACCTAACCCTAATCGTAACCCTAACTCTAACCCTATTAATAACCCTAACCCAAACCCAAACCCTAACACAAACCCTAACACTAATCCTAACCCTAACCCTAACTCTAAACCTAACTGAAACCCAAACTCTAACACTAACCCTAACCCAAACCCAAACCCTAAACCTAAACCTAAACCTAAACCTAACGCTTAAACAAACCCAAAACCAAACCCTAACCCTAACCCTAACCCGAACCCAAACCCAAACCCAAACCCTAATCCTAAACCTAAACCTAACCCTAACGCTTAAACAAACCCTAAACCTATCCCTAACTCAAACCCAAAACCTTACCTTAACCCTAACCCAAACTCTAACCATAACCCTAACCCTAACCCTAACCCAAACCCTAACACTAACACTAACCCTACACCTAACCGCTAACCCCTAGCCGCAAACATGAACCCAAAGCCTAAACCTAACCCTATCCCAAACCCCAACCCTAACCCTACCCTTACTCTACCCCAAAACTTAACCCTAACTCTAACCCTAACCCAAACCTTACCCTAACCCTAACACTAAACCTTACCCTAGCCCTAACCCAAACCCTAAACCTAACCCAAACCCAAAACCTAAACTTAACCCTAAACGTAACCCTAATCCTAACCCTAACCCTAACCCTAATCCTAACGCTAACACTAACCGTAACCCAAACCCAATCCCTAACCCTAACCCTAACCCTAACCAAACCCTAACCCTCACCCTAAACCTAACCCCAACTCAAACCCTAACCCTTACCTTAACCCTAACCCAAACCCTAACCCTAAACCTAACCCTAATCTTAATCCTAACACGAACCCTAACCCAAAAACTAAACCCAAGCCTAACCCAAACCCTAACCTTAACCCTAACCCTAACCCTAACCCTAACCCAAATCCAAAACCTAACCATAACCCTATCCCTAACCCAAACCCTAACCCTATCGCTAACGCTAACCCTAACCCTGACCCTAACCCTAACCCTAACCCTAACCCTATGCCTAACCCTAACCCTAACCCCAACACTAAACCTAACCCAAACCCAATCCTAAACTTAACCCTAATGGTAACCCTAATCCTAACCCTAACCCTAACCATAACCATAACAATAACCCTAACCCTAAACCTAACCCAAACCCTAACCATAACCCTAACCCTAACTACAACCCTAACCCTAACCCTAACCCTAATCCTAACGCTAACACTAACCCTAACCCAAAACCAATCCCTAACCCTAACCCTAACCCTAAGCCAAACCCTAACCCTCACCCTAAACCTAAACCTAACTCAAACCCTAACCCTTACCTTAACCCTAACCCAAACCCTAACCCTAAACCTAACCCAAACCCTAAACCTAACACTAACCCTAAACTCTAACCCTATCCATAACCCTAACCCAAACCCTAACCCTAACCCCTACCCTAACCCTAACCCTAACCCTAAACCTAACCCTCATCCTAACCCTAACCCTAACCCTAATGAAAACCCTATCATTAACCCTAACACTAACCCTAACCCAAAACCTAAACCTAACCATAATCCTAACCCTAACCCTAACCGTAACCCTAACCCTAACCCTAATCATAACCCTAACCCTAACCCTAAAACAAACCCAACCCCTAACCCTAACCCTAACCCTAACCCAAACCGTAACCCTAACCGTAACCCTAACCCTAACTCAAACCCTAACATTAACCCTAACCATAACCCTAACCCAAACCCTAACCCAAATCCTAACCCTAAACCTAACCCTAACCCTAACCCTAACCCTAACCCAAACCATAACACTTACCCTAATCTTAACGCTAATGCTAAGCCTAAACCTAACTTAAACTCAAACCCTAACCCTAACCCTAACCCTAACCCTAACCCAAACCCTAACCCAAACACTAACCCTAACCCTAACCCAAACCCTAACCCTAAACCTAACCCTAACCCTTATCCTAACAATAAACCTAACCCAAAAAATAAAACTAACCCTATACCAAACCCTAACCCTAACCCAAACCCTAACCCTAACCAAACCCTAACCCTAACCCAAACCCTAACCCTAAACTTAACCGTAACCCTAATCCTAACCCTTACCCTAACCCAAAAACTATCCCTAACACTAACCCTAACCCAAACCCTAACCCTAAAACAAACAGTAACCCTAACACTAACCCTAACCCTAATCCTAAACCTAACCCTAACCTTAACGCAAAAAGTAAACCTAAACCTAATCCTAACCCTAACCAAAACCCTAACCCAAACCCTAACCCTAAACCTAACCCTAACCCATATCCTAACCCTAAACCTAACCCAAAAAATAACACTAACTCTAAACCAAACCCTAACCCTAACCCTAACCCTAACCCTAACCCTAACCCAAACCCTAACCCTAACCGAAAACCTAACCCTAAACCTAACCCTAACCATAATCCTAACCCTTACCCTAACCCAAAAACTAACCCTAACACTAACCCTAAACCAAAACCTAACCGTAACCCAAATCGTAACCCTAACACTAACCCTAACACTAATCCTAAACCTAACCCTAACCCTAACCCAAAAAGTAAACCTAAACCTAACCCTAACCCTAACCAAAACCCTAACCCTAACCATAACCCTAAACCTAATACCTAACCCCTAACAACAAACGTTAACCCAAACCATAACCCTAACCCTAACCGTAAACTTAACCCTAACCCTAACCCTAACCCTAAACCTAACAAAAAACCCAAACCCTAAACTTAACCCTAATCCTAACCCTAACCCTATCCATAACCCTACCCCAAACCCTAACCCTAACCCAAACCCTAACCCTAACCCAAACCCTAACCCTATCGCTAACTCTAACCCTAACCCTAATCAAACCATAACACTAAACCTAACGTTAAACCTAACGTTAAACATAAAATTAATTCAAACTCAAAACCTAAACATAACCCTAGCCCTAACCCAAACCTTAACCCTTACACTAACCCTAACCCTAATCCTAATTCGAACCCGAACACAAACCCTAACCCTAACCCTAAACTTAACCCAAAACCTAAACCTAACACTAACCCAAACCCTAACCCTAACCCTAACCTAAACCAAAACCCTAAACCTAACTCTAATCCTATCCCTAACCGTATTCCTAAACCTAACCCTATCCCTTATCCTAACCCTAACCCTAACCCTAACACAAACCCAACCCCTAACTCTAACCCTAAACCAAACCCTATCCTTAACCCTAACCCTAACTCAAACCCTAACCCTAAACCTAACCCAAACCCTAACCCAAACCTAACCCTAACCCTAATCGTAAACATAACCCTAACCCAAAACTAACCCTAAAACTAACCCTAACCCTAAAACTAACCCAAACCCTAACCCTAAACCTAACCTAAACCAAAACCCTAACCCTAATCCTAACCCTAACCCTAACCCTAATGAAAACCCTATCATTAACCCTAACCGTAACCCTAACCCAAAACCTAAACCTAACCATAATCCTAACCCTAACCGTAACCCTAACCCTAACCCTAACCCTAATCCTACCCCTAACCCTAACCCTAACACAAACCCAACCCATAACCCTAACCCTAACCCTAACCCAAACCGTAAACCTAACCGTAACCCTAACCCTAACTCAAACCCTAACATTAACCCTAATCATAACCCTAACCCAAACCCTAACCCAAATCCTAACCCTAACCCTAACCCTAACCCTAACCCTAAATCAAACCCTAACCCTAAACCAAACCCTAACCCTAAACCTAACTCTAACCCTAACCCAAACCCTAACCCTAACCCTAACACTAACCGTAATCCTAACCCTAACCGAAACCCAAACCCTAAACCTAACCCTAATCGTAACCCTAACCCTAACCCTATTAATAACCCTAACCCAAACCCAAACCCTAACACAAACCCTAACACTAATCCTAACCCTAACCCTAACTCTAAACCTAACTGAAACCCAAACTCTAACACTAACCCTAACCCAAACCCAAACCCTAAACCTAAACCTAAACCTAAACCTAACGCTTAAACAAACCCAAAACCAAACCCTAACCCTAACCCTAACCCGAACCCAAACCCAAACCCAAACCCTAATCCTAAACCTAAACCTAACCCTAACGCTTAAACAAACCCTAAACCTATCCCTAACTCAAACCCAAAACCTTACCTTAACCCTAACCCAAACTCTAACCATAACCCTAACCCTAACCCTAACCCAAACCCTAACACTAACACTAACCCTACACCTAACCGCTAACCCCTAACCGCAAACATTAACCCAAAGCCTAAACCTAACCCTAACCCAAACCCAAACCCTAACTCTACCCTTACTCTAACCCAAAACTTAACCCTAACTCTAACCCTAACCCAAACCTTACCCTAACCCTAACACTAAACCTTACCCTAGCCCTAACCCAAACCCTAAACCTAACCCAAACCCAAAACCTAAACTTAACCCTAAACGTAACCCTAATCCTAACCCTAACCCTAACCCTAATCCTAACGCTAACACTAACCGTAACCCAAACCCAATCCCTAACCCTAACCCTAACCCTAACCAAACCCTAAACCTCACCCTAAACCTAACCCCAACTCAAACCCTAACCCTTACCTTAACCCTAACCCAAACCCTAACCCTAAACCTAACCCTAATCTTAATCCTAACACGAACCCTAACCCAAAAACTAAACCTAAGCCTAACCCAAACCCTAACCTTAACCCTAACCCTAACCCTAACCCTAACCCAAATCCAAAACCTAACCATAACCCTATCCCTAACCCAAACCCTAACCCTATCGCTAACGCTAACCCTAACCCTGACCCTAACCCTAACCCTAACCCTAACCCTATGCCTAACCCTAACCCTAACCCCAACACTAAACCTAACCCAAACCCAATCCTAAACTTAACCCTAATGGTAACCCTAATCCTAACCCTAACCCTAACCATAACCATAACAATAACCCTAACCCTAAACCTAACCCAAACCCTAACCATAACCCTAACCCTAACTACAACCCTAACCCTAACCCTAACCCTAATCCTAACGCTAACACTAACCCTAACCCAAAACCAATCCCTAACCCTAACCCTAACCCTAAGCCAAACCCTAACCCTCACCCTAAACCTAAACCTAACTCAAACCCTAACCCTTACCTTAACCCTAACCCAAACCCTAACCCTAAACCTAACCCAAACCCTAAACCTAACACTAACCCTAAACTCTAACCCTATCCATAACCCTAACCCAAACCCTAACCCTAACCCCTACCCTAACCCTAACCCTAACCCTAAACCTAACCCTCATCCTAACCCTAACCCTAACCCTAATGAAAACCCTATCATTAACCCTAACACTAACCCTAACCCAAAACCTAAACCTAACCATAATCCTAACCCTAACCCTAACCGTAACCCTAACCCTAACCCTAATCATAACCCTAACCCTAACCCTAAAACAAACCCAACCCCTAACCCTAACCCTAACCCTAACCCAAACCGTAACCCTAACCGTAACCCTAACCCTAACTCAAACCCTAACATTAACCCTAACCATAACCCTAACCCAAACCCTAACCCAAATCCTAACCCTAAACCTAACCCTAACCCTAACCCTAACCCTAACCCAAACCATAACACTTACCCTAATCTTAACCCTAATGCTAAGCCTAAACCTAACTTAAACTCAAACCCTAACCCTAACCCTAACCCTAACCCTAACCCAAACCCTAACCCAAACACTAACCCTAACCCTAACCCAAACCCTAACCCTAAACCTAACCCTAACCCTTATCCTAACAATAAACCTAACCCAAAAAATAACACTAACCCTATACCAAACCCTAACCCTAACCCAAACCCTAACCCTAACCAAACCCTAACCCTAACCCAAACCCTAACCCTAAACTTAACCGTAACCCTAATCCTAACCCTTACCCTAAACCAAAAACTATACATAACACTAACCCTAACCCAAACCCTAACCCTAAAACAAACAGTAACCCTAACACTAACCCTAACCCTAATCCTAAACCTAACCCTAACCTTAACGCAAAAAGTAAACCTAAACCTAATCCTAACCCTAACCAAAACCCTAACCCAAACCCTAACCCTAAACCTAACCCTAACCCATATCCTAACCCTAAACCTAACCCAAAAAATAACACTAACCCTAAACCAATCCCTAACCCTAACCCTAACCCTAACCCTAACCCTAACCCAAACCCTAACCCTAACCGAAAACCTAACCCTAAACCTAACCCTAACCATAATCCTAACCCTTACCCTAACCCAAAAACTAACCCTAACACTAACCCTAAACCAAAACCTAACCGTAACCCAAATCGTAACCCTAACACTAACCCTAACACTAATCCTAAACCTAACCCTAACCCTAACCCAAAAAGTAAACCTAAACCTAACCCTAACCCTAACCAAAACCCTAACCCTAACCATAATCCTAAACCTAATACCTAACCCCTAACAACAAACGTTAACCCAAACCATAACCCTAACCCTAACCGTAAACTTAACCCTAACCCTAACCCTAACCCTAAACCTAACAAAAAACCCAAACCCTAAACTTAACCCTAATCCTAACCCTAACCCTATCCATAACCCTACCCCAAACCCTAACCCTAACCCAAACCCTAACCCTAACCCAAACCCTAACCCTATCGCTAACTCTAACCCTAACCCTAATCAAACCATAACACTAAACCTAACGTTAAACCTAACGTTAAACATAAAATTAATTCAAACTCAAAACCTAAACATAACCCTAGCCCTAACCCAAACCTTAACCCTTACACTAACCCTAACCCTAATCCTAATTCGAACCCGAACACAAACCCTAACCCTAACCCTAAACTTAACCCAAAACCTAAACCTAACACTAACCCAAACCCTAACCCTAACCCTAACCTAAACCAAAACCCTAAACCTAACTCTAATCCTATCCCTAACCGTATTCCTAAACCTAACCCTATCCCTTATCCTAACCCTAACCCTAACCCTAACACAAACCCAACCCCTAACTCTAACCCTAAACCAAACCCTATCCTTAACCCTAACCCTAACTCAAACCCTAACCCTAAACCTAACCCAAACCCTAACCCAAACCTAACCCTAACCCTAATCGTAAACATAACCCTAACCCAAAACTAACCCTAAAACTAACCCTAACCCTAAAACTAACCCAAACCCTAACCCTAAACCTAACCTAAACCAAAACCCTAACCCTAATCCTAACCCTAACCCTAACCCTAATGAAAACCCTATCATTAACCCTAACCGTAACCCTAACCCAAAACCTAAACCTAACCATAATCCTAACCCTAACCCTAACCGTAACCCTAACCCTAACCCTAACCCTAATCCTACCCCTAACCCTAACCCTAACACAAACCCAACCCATAACCCTAACCCTAACCCTAACCCAAACCGTAAACCTAACCGTAACCCTAACCCTAACTCAAACCCTAACATTAACCCTAATCATAACCCTAACCCAAACCCTAACCCAAATCCTAACCCTAACCCTAACCCTAACCCTAACCCTAACCCAAACCCTAACCCAAATCCTAACCCTAACCCTAACCCTAACCCTAACCCTAACCCTAACTCAAACCCTAACCCTAACCCTAACCCAAACCCTAACCCTAAACCTAACCCTAACCCTTATCCTAACCCTAAACCTAACCCAAAAAATAACACTAACCCTAAACCAAACCCTAACCCTAACCCTAACCCTAACCCTAAATCAAACCCTAACCCTAAACCAAACCCTAACCCTAAACCTAACCCTAACCCTAACCCAAACCGTAACCCTAACACTAACCCTAAACCTAACCCTAACCCTAACCCAAACCGTAACCCTAACACTAACCCTAACCCTAATCCTAAACCTAACCCTAACCCACATCCAAAAAGTAAACCTAAACCTAACCCTAACCCTAACCCAAATCCTAACCCTAACCATATCCCTAAACCTACTACCTAACCCCTAACAACAAACGTTAACACAAAACATAACCCTAACCCTAACCGTAAATTTAACCCTAAACCTAACAAAAAACCCAAACCCTAACTTAACCCTAATCGTAACGCTAACCCTATCCATAACCCTACCCCAAACCCTAACCCTAACCCAAACCCTATCCCTAACCCAAACCCTAACCCTATCGCTAACTCTAACCCTAACCCTAATCAAACCATAACACTAACCCTAACGTTAAACCTAACGTTAACATAAACCTAATTCAAACTCAAAACCTAACCCTAACCCTAGCCCTACCCCATACCTTAAACCTAACCCTAACCCTAACCCTAATCCTACTTCTAAGCCGAACACAAACCATAACCCTAACCCTAAACCTAACGCTAACCCTAACCCTAACCCAAACGATAACACTATCCCTAACCTTAACCCTAATGCTAAGCCTAAACCTAACTCAAACTCAAACCCTAACCCTAAACCTAACCCTAACCCAAACCCTAACCCTAACCCTAACCCTAACCCAAACCCTAACCCTAACACAAATCCTAATCCTAACCCTAACCCAAACCCTAACACAAAACCTAACCCTAACCCTGATCCTAAACATAACCCTAACCCAAAACTAACCCTAAAACTAACCCTAACCCTAACCCTAACCCAAACCATAACACTAACCCTAACCTTAACCCTAATTCAAAGCCTTAACCTAACTCAAACTCAAACCCTAACCCTAAACCTAACCCTAACCCAAACCCTAACCCTAACACTAACCTAACCCTAACTCAAACCCTAACCATAAACCTAACTGTAACCCGAACCCAAACCCTAACCCTAACCCTAAACCTAACCAAAAACCTAAACCTAAACCTAACCCTAACCCTAACCCAAACCCTAACCGTAACACTAACCCTAACATTAACACTAACCCAAATCCTAACCCTAAACCTAACACAAACCAAAACCCTAACCCTAAATCTAACTCTAATCCGAAACCTAACCCTAATCCTAACCCTAACCCTAACGCTAACACAAACCCAACCACTAACACTAACCCTAACCCTAACCCAAACCCTAACCCTAAACCTAACCCTAACCCTAACCCTAAACCTAACCCTAACCCATAAACTAACCCTAACACTAACCCTAACCCTAAAACTATCCCAAACCCTAACCCTAACCCTAACCCAAACAAAAACCCTAACCCAGACTCTAACTCTAATCATAAACCTAACCCTAATCCTAACCCTAACCTAACCCTAATCCTAACCCTAACCGTAACCCTAACACAAAACCAACATCTAACACTAACCCTAACCCTAACCCAAACCCTAACCCAAACCCTAACCCTAACTCTAAGTCTAATCCTAAACCTAACCCTAATCCTAACCCTAACCCTAACCCTAACCCAAAACCTAAACCTAACCCTAATCCTAACCCTAACCCTAACCATAACCCTAACCCTAATCCTAAACCTAACCCTAACACAAACCCAACCCCTAACCCTAACACAAACCCAACCCCTAACGCTAACCCTAACCCTAACCCAAACCGTAACCCTAACCCTAACCCTAACCCTAACCCTAACCAAAATCCTAAACGTAACCCTAACCCTAACACTAACCCTAACCCTAACCCTAACTCAAACCCTAAACGTAACCCTAACCCTAACCCTAACCCTAACACAAACCCAACCCCTAACTCTAACCCTAAACCAAACCCTATCCTTAACCCTAACCCTAACTCAAACCCTAACCCTAACCCTAAGCCAAACCCTAACCCAAAACCTAACCCTAACCCTAATCGTAAACAAAACCCTAACCCAAAACTAACACTAAAACTAACCCTAACCCTAAAACTAACCCAAACCCTAACCCTAAACCTAACCTAAACTAAAACCCTAACCCTAATCCTAACCCTAACCCTAACCCTAATGAAAACCCTATCATTAACCCTAACCGTAACCCTAACCCAAAACCTAAACCTAACCATAATCCTAACCCTAACCCTAACCGTAACCCTAACCCTAACCCTAACCCTAACCCTAATCCTAACCCGAACCCTAACCCTAACACAAACCCAACCCATAACCCTAACCCTAACCCTAACCCAAACCGTAAACCTAACCGTAACCCTAACCCTAACTCAAACCCTAACATTAACCCTAACCATAACCCGAACCCAAACCCTAACCCAAATCCTAACCCTAAACCTAACCCTAACCCTAACCCTAACCCAAACCCTAACCCAAATCCTAACCCTAACCCTAACCCTAACCCTAACCCTAACCCTAACTCAAACACTAACCCTAACCCTAACCCAAACCCTAACCCTAAACCTAACCCTAACCCTTATCCTAACCCTAAACCTAACCCAAAAAATAACACTAACCCTAAACCAAACCCTAACCCTAACCCTAACCCTAACCCTAACCGTAACACTAACCCTAACATTAACACTAACCCAAATCCTAACCCTAAACCTAACACAAACCAAAACACTAACCCTAACTCTAACTCTAATCCTAACCCTAACCCTAATCCTAACCCTAACCCTAACCCTAACCCAAATCGTAACCCTAACCGTAACGCTAACACAAACCCAACCACTAACACTAACCCTAACCCTAACCCAAACCCTAACCCTAACCCTAACCCTAACCCTAACTCAAACCCTAACCCTAACCCTAACCCTAACCCAAACCCTAACCCTAAACCTAACCCTAACCCTAACCCTAAACCTAACCCTTACCCATAAACTAACCCTAACACTAACCCTAA
The DNA here is from genome assembly GCA_035773235.1 of Eospalax fontanierii. Taxonomy (NCBI): domain Eukaryota; kingdom Metazoa; phylum Chordata; class Mammalia; order Rodentia; family Spalacidae; genus Eospalax; species Eospalax fontanierii. The sequence continues at coordinate 14,864,362 of JAJHUQ010000033.1, forward strand.
CCCTAAAACTAACCCAAACCCTAACCCTAACCCTAACCCAAACAAAAACCCTAAACCAGACTCTAACTCTAATCATAAACCTAACCCTAACCCTAATCCTAACCCTAATCCTAACCCTAACCGTAACCCTAACACAAAACCAACCTCTAACACTAACCCTAACCCTAACCCAAACCCTAACCCAAAACCTAACCCTAACCCTAACCCTAACCCTAACTCTAAGTCTAATCCTAAACCTAACCCTAATCCTAACCCTAACCCTAACCCTAACCCTAACCCAAAACCTAAACCTAATCCTAATCCTAACCCTAACCCTAACCATAACTCTAACCCTAATCCTAAACCTAACCCTAACCCTAACACAAACCCAACCCCTAACCCTAACACAAACCCAACCCCTAACGCTAACCCTAACCCTAACCCAAACCGTAACCCTAACCCTAACCCTAACCCTAACCCTAACCCTAACCAAAATCCTAAACGTAACCATAACCCTAACCCTAACCCTAACTCAAACCCTAAACCTAACCCTAACCCAATCCCTAACACTAACACTAACACTAACCCTAACACTAACCAAAACCCTAACCCTAACCCTAAACCAAACCAAAAACCATAACCATAACTCAAACCCTAACCCTAACCCTAACCCAAACCCTAACCCTAAACCTAACCCTAACATTTATCCTAACCCTAAATCTAACGCAAAAAATAACACTAACCCTAAACCAAACCTTAACCCTAACACTAACCCTAACCCTAACCCAAACCCTAATCCTTACCCAAACCCTAAGCCTAAACCTAACCCTAACCCTAATCCTAACCCTAACCCTAAGCCAAGAACTAACCCTTACCCGAACCCTAACCCAAACCCTAATCCTAACCCTAACCCAGCCCAAACCCTAACCCTAACCCTAAACCTAAACTTAACCCAAACCCTAACACAAACCCTAACCCTAAACCCTAACACAAACCCTATCCCTAACCCTAACCCTAACCCTAAATCAAACTCTAACCCTAACTGTAACCCTAACCCAAAACCTAAAACTAACCGTAACACAAACCCTAAACTAAACCCTAACAATAACCCTAACCTAACCCTATTCCTAACACTAACCCTAACCCTAACACTAACCCTAACCCTAACCTTATTCCTAACCCTAACCCAAAACCCTAACCCTAACGAATACCCTAAACATAACCCTCACGCTAACTCTAACCCTAACCCAAACCCTAACACTAAACCTAACCCTAACCCAAACCCTAACCCTAACCCTAACCCTAACCCAAACCATAACACTAACCCTAAACTTAACCCTAATGCTAAGCCTAAACATAACTCAAACTCAAACCCTAATGCTAAACCTAACCCTAAACCAAACCCTAACCCTAACACTAACCTAACCCTAACTCAAACCCTAACCATAACACTAAATCTAACCCGAACCCAAACCCTAAACCTAACCCTAAACCTAACCAAAAACATAAACCTAACCCTAACCCTAACCCTAACCCAAACCCTAACCCTAACACTAACCCTAACCCTAAAACTAACCCAAATCCTAACCCTAACCCTAACCCAAACCAAAACCCTAACCCTAACTCTAAACTTATCCCTAACTCTAATCCTAACCCTAACACTAACCCTTATCCTAAACCTAACCCTAACCCTAACACAAACCTAACCCCTAACCCTAACCATAACCCAAACCCTATCCTTAATCCTAACCCTAACTCAATCCCTAACCCTAACCCTAATCCTAACCCTAACCCAAACCCTAACCCTAAACCTAACCCTAAACCTAATCCTAAACCTAACCCTAACCCAAAAACTAACCCTAACACTAACCCTAACCCTAAAACTAACCCAAAACCTAACCCTAACCCTAACCTTAACCAAAACCCTAACCCTAACTCTAATCCTAACCCTAAACCTAATCAAAACCCTATCATTAACACTAAACCTAACCCTAACCCTAACCCTAACCCTAACCCAAACCCTAACCCAAATAATAAACCTAACCCTAACCCTAACCCTAACCCTAACCCTAACTCAAACACTAAGCCTAACCCTAACCCAAACCCTAACCCTAAACCTAACACTAACCCTTATCGTAAACCTAAACCTAACCCGAAAAATAACACTAACCCTAAATCAAAACCTAAACCTAACCCTAACCCTAACCCTAACCCAAACCCTAACCCTTACCCAAAACCTAAATCTAAACCTATCCCTAACCCTAATCCTAACCCTAACCCTAACCCAAAAACTAACCCTAACTCGAACCCTAACCCAAACCCTAATCCTAACCCTAACCCTAACCCAAACCCTAACCCTAACACTATTCCTAACCCTAACCCTAAACATAACCTTAACCCAAACCCTAACCCACACACTAACGCTAACCCTAACCCTAACTCAAACTCTAACCCTAACTCGAACCCTAAACCTAACCCAAACACTAATCCAAACCCTAACAATAACCCTAACCCTATTCCTAACACTAACCATAACCGTAACCCTAACCCTAACCCTGTTCCTAACCCTAACCCTAAACCCTAAACATAACCAAAAACCTAAACCTATCCCTAACCCTAACCCGAAACCTAACCCAAATCCTAACCCTAACCCTAAACATAACCAAAAACCTAAACCTAACCCTAACCCTAACCCTAACCCAAACCCTAAACCTAACACTAACCCTAACCCTAACACTAACCCAAATCCTAACCCTAACATTAACCCAAACGAAAACCCTAACCCTAACTCTAATCCTAACCCTAACCCTAATCAAAACCCTAACATTTAACCTAACCCTAACCCTAACCCAAAACCTAAACCTAAACCTAATCCTAAACCTAACCCTAACCCTAACCCTAACCCTAACTCAAACCCTAACCATAACTCTAATTCTAAACCGAACCCAAAACCTAAACCTAATCCTAACACAAACTCTAACCCAAACCCTAACAATAACCCTAACCCTAACCCTATTCCTAAACCTAACCGTAACCCTAACCCTAACCCTAAACCTATTCCTAACCTTTACCCTAACCCTAACCTTAACCCAAACCCTAACCCTAAACCTAACCCTAACCCAAACCCTAATCAAACCCTAACCCTAACCCAAACCCTAAC
>JAJHUQ010000033.1:14872500-14897500 GCA_035773235.1 Eospalax fontanierii
AACTTAAACTCAAACCCTAACCCTAACCCTAACCCTAACCCTAACCCAAACCCTAACCCAAACACTAACCCTAAACCTAACCCAAACCCTAACCCTAAACCTAACCCTAACCCTTATCCTAACAATATACCTAACCCAAAAAATAACACTAACCCTAAACCAAATCCTAACCCTAACCCAAACCCTAACCCTAACCAAACCCTAACCCTAACCCAAACCCTAACCCTAAACTTAACCGTAACCCTAATCCTAACCCTTACCCTAACCCAAAAACTATCCCTAACACTAACCCTAACCCAAACCCTAACCCTAAAACAAACCGTAACCCTAACACTAACCCTAACCCTAATCCTAAACCTAACCCTAACCTTAACGCAAAAAGTAAACCTAAACCTAATCCTAACCCTAACCAAAACCCTAACCCAAACCCTAACCCTAAACCTAACCCTAACCCATATCCTAACCCTAAACCTAACCCAAAAAATAACACTAACCCTAAACCAAACCCTAACCCTAACCCTAACCCTAACCCTAACCCAAACCCTAACCCTAACCGAAAACCTAACCCTAAACCTAACCCTAACCCTAATCCTAACCCTTACCCTAACCCAAAAACTAACCCTAACACTACCCTAAACCAAAACCTAACCGTAACCCAAATCGTAACCCTAACACTAACCCTAACACTAATCCTAAACCTAACCCTAACCCTAACCCAAAAAGTAAACCTAAACCTAACCCTAACCCTAACCAAAACCCTAACCCTAACCATAACCCTAAACCTAATACCTAACCCCTAACAACAAACGTTAACCCAAACCATAACCCTAACCCTAACCGTAAACTTAACGCTATCCCTAACCCTAACCCTAAACCTAACAAAAAACCCAAACCCTAAACTTAACCCTAATCGTAACCCTAACCCTATCCATAACCCTACCCCAAACCCTAACCCTAACACAAACCCTAACCCTAATCCAAACCCTAACCCTATCGCTAACTCTAACCCTAACCCTAATCAAACCATAACACTAAACCTAACGTTAAACCTAACGTTGAACATAAAACTAATTCAAACTCAAAACCTAAACATAACCCTAGCCCTAACCCAAACCTTAACCCTTACACTAACCCTAACCCTAATCCTAATTCGAACCCGAACACAAACCCTAACCCTAACCATAAACCTAACCCAAAACCTAAACCTAACACTAACCCAAACCCTAACCCTAACCCTAACCTAAACCAAAACCCTAAACCTAACTCTAATCCTATCCCTAACCGTAATCCTTAACCTAACCCTATCCCTTATCCTAACCCTAACCCTAACCCTAACACAAACCCAACCCCTAACTCTAACCCTAAACCAAACCCTATCCTTAACCCTAACCCTAACTCAAACCCTAACCCTAAACCTAACCCAAACCCTAACCCAAAACCTAACCCTAACCCTAATCGTAAACATAACCCTAACCCAAAACTAACCCTAAAACTAACCCTAACCCTAAAACTAACCCAAACCCTAACCCTAAACCTAACCTAAACCAAAACCCTAACCCTAATCCTAACCCTAACCCTAACCCTAATGAAAACCCTATTATTAACCCTAACCGTAACCCTAACCCAAAACCTAAACCTAACCATAATCCTAACCCTAACCCTAACCGTAACCCTAACCCTAATCCTAACCCTAACCCTAACCCTAACACAAACCCAACCCATAACCCTAACCCTAACCCTAACCCAAACCGTAAACCTAACCGTAACCCTAACCCTAACTCAAACCCTAACATTAACCCTAATCATAACCCTAACCCAAACCCTAACCCAAATCCTAACCCTAACCTAACCCTAACCCTAACCCTAACCCTAACCCAAACCCTAACCCAAATCCTAACCCTAACCCTAACCCTAACCCTAACTCAAACACTAACCCTAACCCTAACCCAAACCCTAACCCTAAACCTAACCCTAACCCTTATCCTAACCCTAAACCTAACCCAAAAAATAACACTAACCTTAACCAAACCCTAACCCTAACCCTAACCCTAACCCTAAATCAAACCCTAACCCTAAACCAAACCCTAACCCTAAACCTAACCCTAACCCTAACCCAAACCGAAACCCTAACACTAACCCTAACCCTAACCCTAACCCTAACCCAAACCGTAACCCTAACACTAACCCTAACCCTAATCCTAAACCTAACCCTAACCCACATCCAAAAAGTAAACCTAAACCTAACCCTAACCCTAACCCAAATCCTAAACCTAACCATAACCCTAAACCTAATACCTAACCCCTAACAACAAACGTTAACACAAACCATAACCCTAACCCTAACCGTAAACTTAACCCTAAACCTAACAAAAAACCCAAACCCTAAACTTAACCCTAATCGTAACGCTAACCCTATCCATAACCCTACCCCAAACCCTAACCCTAACCCAAAACCTAACCCTAACCCAAACCCTAACCCTATCGCTAACTCTAACCCTAACCCTAATCAAACCATAACACTAACCCTAACGTTAAACCTAACGTTAACATAAACCTAATTCAAACTCAAAACCTAACCCTAACCCTAGCCCTAACCCAAACCTTAAACCTAACCCTAACCCTAACCCTAATCCTAATTCTAAGCCGAACACAAACCATAACCCTAACCCTAAACCTAACCCAAAACCTAAACCTAACACTAACCCTAACCCTAAACCATACCCTAACTCTAACCCTAAACCTGAACCTAACCCTAACCCAAACCCTAACCCTAACCCTAACCCTAACCCTAACCCAAACCCTAACCCTAACCCAAATCCTAATCCTAACCCTAACCCAAACCCTAACACAAAACCTAACCCTAACCCTGATCCTAAACATAACCCTAACCCAAAACTAACCCTAAAACTAACCCTAACCCTAACCCTAACCCAAACCATAACACTAACCCTAACCTTAACCCTAATTCAAAGCCTTAACCTAACTCAAACTCAAACCCTAACCCTAAACCTAACCCTAACCCAAACCCTAACCCTAAAACTAACCTAACCCTAACTCAAACCCTAACCATAACCCTAACTGTAACCCGAACCCAAACCCTAACCCTAACCCTAAACCTAACCAAAAACCTAAACCTAAACCTAACCCTAACCCTAACCCAAACCCTAACCGTAACACTAACCCTAACATTAACACTAACCCAAATCCTAACCCTAAACCTAATACAAACCAAAACCCTAACCCTAACTCTAACTCTAATCCGAAACCTAACCCTAATCCTAACCCTAACCCTAACCCTAACCCAAATCCTAACCCTAACCCTAACGCTAACACAAACCCAACCACTAACACTAACCCTAACCCTAACCCAAACCCTAACCCTAAACCTAACCCTAACCCTAACCCTAAACCTAACCCTAACCCATAAACTAACCCTAACACTAACCCTAACCCTAAAACTAACCCAAACCCTAACCCTAACCCTAACCCAAACAAAAACACTAACCCATACTCTAACTCTAATCATAAACCTAACCCTAATCCTAACCCTAACCTAACCCTAATCCTAACCCTAACCGTAACCCTAACACAAAACCAACCTCTAACACTAACCCTAACCCTAACCCTAACCCAAACCCTAACCCAAACCCTAACCCTAACCATAACCCAAACCCTAACTCTAAGTCTAATCCTAAACCTAACCATAATCCTAACCCTAACCCTAACCCTAACCCAAAACCTAAACCTAACCCTAATCCTAACCCTAACCCTAACCATAACCCTAACCCTAATCCTAAACCTAACCCTAACCCTAACACAAACCCAACCCCTAACCATAACACAAACCCAACACCTAACGCTAACCCTAACCCTAACCCAAACCGTAACCCTAACCCTAACCCTAACCCTAACCCTAACCAAAATCCTAAACGTAACCCTAACCCTAACCCTAACCCTAACCCTAACTCAAACCCTAAACCTAACCCTAACCCAATCCCTAACACTAACACTAACACTAACCCTAACACTAACCAAAACCCTAACCCTAACCCTAAACCAAACCAAAAACCCTAACCATAACTCAAACCCTAACCCTAACCCTAACCCTAACCCAAACCCTAACCCTAATCCTAACCCTAAACCTAAACTTAACCCAAACCCTAACACAAACCCTAACCCTAAACCCTAACACAAACCCTATCCCTAACCCTAACCCTAACCCTAAATCAAACTCTAACCCTAACTCTAACCCTAACCCAAAACCTAAACCTAAGCGTAACACAAACCCTAACCTAAACCCTAACAATAACCCTAACCTAACCCTATTCCTAACACTAACCCTAACCCTAACCCTAACCCTAACCCTAACCTTATTCCTAACCCTAACCCAAAACCCTAAACCTAATGAATACCCTAAACGAAACCCTAACATTAACCCTAACCCGAACCCAAACCCTACCCGTAACCCTGAACCTAACCCAAAACCTAAACCTAACACTAACCCTAACCCTAAAACAAATCTTAACACTAACCCTAACCCTATCCCTAATCCTAACCCAACCCTCACCCTAACCCTAATCCTAAGCCAAACCCTAAACGTAATCCTAACCCTGAACCCGAACCCTAAACCTAACCCTAACCCTAAACCTAATCCTAACCCAAACCCTAACCATAACCCAAACCCTAATCCTAACTCTAACCCTAACCCAAAACCTAAACCTAACACTAACCCAAACCCTAACCCTAACCCAAACCCTAACAATAACCCTAACCCTAACCCTATTCCTAACCCTAACCCTAACACAAACCATAACCCTAACACTAATATAAACCCAAAACCTAAACCTAAACCTAAACCTAACCCTAACCCAAACACAAACCCTAACCCTATCACTAACCCAAAATCACACCGTAACCCTAACCCTAACCCAAACCCTAACCTTATTCCTAACCATAACACTAACCCTAAACCTAACCCAAAACCTAAACCTAAACCTAACCCTAACCCTAAACCAAACCATAACCCTAAACCTCACCCTAAACCTAATTCTAACCCTAACCCCAACCCTAACACAAACCCTCAACCTAACACTAGCCCTAAACTCTAACCCTAACCATAACCCTAACCCAAAGCCTAACCCTAACCCTAACCCAAACCCTAACCCAAACATTAACAATAACCCTAACCCTAACCCTATTCCTAAAACTAACCGTCACCCAAACCCAAACCTTAACACTATCCCTAACCCAAACCCACAGCGTAACCCTAACCCTAACTCAAAACCAAACCCTAACCCTAACCCTAACCCTATACCTAACCGAAACCCTAAACTTAACGCTAACACAAACCCTAACCCTAACCCTAACTCAAACACTAAGCCTAACCCTAACCCAAACCCTAACCCTAAACCTAACACTAACCCTTATCGTAAACCTAAACCTAACCCGAAAAAAAACACTAACCCTAAATCAAACCCTAACCCTAACCCTAACCCTAACCCTAACCCTAACCCAAACCCTAACCCTTACCCAAAACCTAAACCTAAACCTATCCCTAACCCTAATCCTAATCCTAACCCTAACCCAAAAACTAACCCTAACTCGAACCCTAACCCAAACCCTAATCCTAACCCTAACCCTAACCCAAACCCTAACCCTAACACTATTCCTAAACCTAACCCTAAACCTAACCTTAACCCAAACCCTAACCCACACACTAACCCTAACCCTAACCCTAACTCAAACTCTAACCCTAACTCGAACCCTAACCCTAACCCAAACACTAATCCAAACCCTAACAATAACCCTAACCCTATTCCTAACACTAACCATAACCGTAACCCTAACCCTAACCCTGTTCCTAACCCTAACCCTAAACCCTAAACATAACCAAAAACCTAAACCTATCCCTAACCCTAACCCGAACCCTAACCCAAATTCTAACCCTAACCCTAAACATAACCAAAAACCTAAACCTAACCCTAAACCTAACCCTAACCCAAACCCTAACCCTAACACTAACCCTAACCCTAACACTAACCCAAATCCTAACCCTAACATTAACCCAAACCAAAACCCTAACCCTAACTCTAATCCTAACCCTAACCCTAATCAAAACCCTAACATTTAACCTAACCCTAACCCTAACCCAAAACCTAAACCTAAACCTAATCCTAAACCTAACCCTAACCCTAACCCTAACCCTAACTCAAACCCTAACCATAACTCTAATTCTAAACCGAACCCAAAACCTAAACCTAACCCTAACACAAACTCTAACCCAAACCCTAACAATAACCCTAACCCTAACCCTATTCCTAAACCTAACCGTAACCCTAACCCTAACCCTAAACCTATTCCTAACCTTTACCCTAACCCTAACCTTAACCCAAACCCTAACCCTAAACCTAACCCTAACCCAAAACCTAATCAAAACCTAACCCTAACCCAAACCCTAACCCTAACCCTAACCTAACCCTAAACCTAAACGAAACCCTAAGCCAAACCCTAACCCTAACCCTAACCCTTACCCAAACCCAAACCCTAACCCTATAACTAACCCAAACCCGCACCGTAACCCTAACCCTAAACCAAAACCTAACCCTATTCCTAACCCTAACCCTAACCCTATCGTTAACCTAAACCCTAACCCTAACCGTAACCCAAACCCTAAACCTAACCCAAACCCTATCCCTAACCATAAACCTAACAAAACCCAAACCCTAAACTTAACCCTAATCTTAATCCTAACATTAACCCTAACCCTTACAAAAAAGTTAAACTTAACACTCACCCTAACACTAACTCAAATCAAAACCTAAACCTAACCCTAAACGAAACCCTAACATTAACCCTAACCCGAACCCAAACCCTACCCGTAACCCTAAACCTAACCCAAAACCTAAACCTAACACTAACCCTAACCCTAAAACAAATCTTAACACTAACCCTAACCCTATCCCTAATCCTAACCCAACCCTCACCCTAACCCTAATCCTAAGCCAAACCCTAAACATAATCCTAACCCTAAACCCGAACCCTAAACCTAACCCTAACCCTAAACCTAATCCTAACCCAAACCCTAACCATAACCCAAACCCTAATCCTAACTCTAACCCTAACCCAAAACCTAAACCTAACACTAACCCAAACCCTAACCCTAACCCAAACCCTAACAATAACCCTAACCCTAACCCTATTCCTAACCCTAACCCTAACACAAACCATAACCCTAACACTAATATAAACCCAAAACCTAAACCTAAACCTAAACCTAACCCTAACCCAAACACAAACCCTAACCCTATCACTAACCCAAAATCACACCATAACCCTAACCCTAACCCAAACCCTAACCTTATTCCTAACCATAACACTAACCCTAAACCTAACCCTAAACCTAAACCTAAACCTAACCCTAACCCTAAACCAAACCATAACCCTAAACCTCACCCTAACCCTAATTCTAACCCTAACCCCAACCCTAACCCAAACCCTCAACCTAACACTAGCCCTAAACTCTAACCCTAACCATAACCCTAACCCAAAGCCTAACCCTAACCCTAACCCAAACCCTAACCCAAACATTAACAATAACCCTAACCCTAACCCTATTCCTAAACCTAACCGTCACCCAAACCCAAACCCTAACACTATCCCTAACCCAAACCCACACCGTAACCCTAACCCTAACCCAAAACCAAACCCTAAACCTAACCCTAACCCTATACCTAACCGAAACCCTAAACTTAACGCTAACACAAACCCTAACCCTAACCCTAACCCTAACCCTAACCCTAACCCTAACCCAAACCCTAACCCAAACATTAACAATAACCCTAACCCTAACCCTATTCCTAAAACTAACCGTCACCCAAACCCAAACCTTAACACTATCCCTAACCCAAACCCACAGCGTAACCCTAACCCTAACTCAAAACCAAACCCTAACCCTAACCCTAACCCTATACCTAACCGAAACCCTAAACTTAACGCTAACACAAACCCTAACCCTAACCCTAACTCAAACACTAAGCCTAACCCTAACCCAAACCCTAACCCTAAACCTAACACTAACCCTTATCGTAAACCTAAACCTAACCCGAAAAAAAACACTAACCCTAAATCAAACCCTAACCCTAACCCTAACCCTAACCCTAACCCTAACCCAAACCCTAACCCTTACCCAAAACCTAAACCTAAACCTATCCCTAACCCTAATCCTAATCCTAACCCTAACCCAAAAACTAACCCTAACTCGAACCCTAACCCAAACCCTAATCCTAACCCTAACCCTAACCCAAACCCTAACCCTAACACTATTCCTATCCCTAACCCTAGGCCTAACCTTAACCCAAACCCTAACCCACACACTAACCCTAACCCTAACCCTAACCCAAACTCTAGCCCTAACTCGAACCCTAACCCTAATCCAAACACTAATCCAAACCCTAACAATAACCCTAACCCTATTCCTAACACTAACCATAACCGTAACCCTAACCCTAACCCTGTTCCTAACCCTAACCCTAAACCCTAAACATAACCAAAAACCTAAACCTATCCCTAACCCTAACCCGAACCCTAACCCAAATTCTAACCCTAACCCTAAACATAACCAAAAACCTAAACCTAACCCTAACCCTAACCCTAACCCAAACCCTAACCCTAACACTAACCCTAACCCTAACACTAACCCAAATCCTAACCCTAACATTAACCCAAACCAAAACCCTAACCCTAACTCTAATCCTAACCCTAACCCTAATCAAAACCCTAACATTTAACCTAACCCTAACCCTAACCCAAAACCTAAACCTAAACCTAATCCTAAACCTAACCCTAACCCTAACCCTAACCCTAACTCAAACCCTAACCATAACTCTAATTCTAAACCGAACCCAAAACCTAAACCTAACCCTAACACAAACTCTAACCCAAACCCTAACAATAACCCTAACCCTAACCCTATTCCTAAACCTAACCGTAACCCTAACCCTAACCCTAAACCTATTCCTAACCTTTACCCTAACCCTAACCTTAACCCAAACCCTAACCCTAAACCTAACCCTAACCCAAAACCTAATCAAAACCTAACCCTAACCCAAACCCTAACCCTAACCCTAACCTAACCCTAAACCTAAACGAAACCCTAAGCCAAACCCTAACCCTAACCCTAACCCTTACCCAAACCCAAACCCTAACCCTATAACTAACCCAAACCCGCACCGTAACCCTAACCCTAAACCAAAACCTAACCCTATTCCTAACCCTAACCCTAACCCTATCGTTAACCTAAACCCTAACCCTAACCGTAACCCAAACCCTAAACCTAACCCAAACCCTATCCCTAACCATAAACCTAACAAAACCCAAACCCTAAACTTAACCCTAATCTTAATCCTAACATTAACCCTAACCCTTACAAAAAAGTTAAACTTAACACTAACCCTAACACTAACTCAAATCAAAACCTAAACCTAACCCTAAACGAAACCCTAACATTAACCCTAACCCGAACCCAAACCCTACCCGTAACCCTAAAGCTAACCCAAAACCTAAACCTAACACTAACCCTAACCCTAAAACAAATCTTAACACTAACCCTAACCCTATCCCTAATCCTAACCCAACCCTCACCCTAACCCTAATCCTAAGCCAAACCCTAAACATAATCCTAACCCTAAACCCGAACCCTAAACCTAACCCTAACCCTAAACCTAATCCTAACCCAAACCCTAACCATAACCCAAACCCTAATCCTAACTCTAACCCTAACCCAAAACCTAAACCTAACACTAACCCAAACCCTAAGCCTAACCCAAACCCTAACAATAACCCTAACCCTAACCCTATTCCTAACCCTAACCCTAACACAAACCATAACCCTAACACTAATATAAACCCAAAACCTAAACCTAAACCTAAACCTAACCCTAACCCAAACACAAACCCTAACCCTATCACTAACCCAAAATCACACCATAACCCTAACCCTAACCCAAACCCTAACCTTATTCCTAACCATAACACTAACCCTAAACCTAACCCTAAACCTAAACCTAAACCTAACCCTAACCCTAAACCAAACCATAACCCTAAACCTCACCCTAACCCTAATTCTAACCCTAACCCCAACCCTAACCCCAACCCTCAACCTAACACTAGCCCTAAACTCTAACCCTAACCATAACCCTAACCCAAAGCCTAACCCTAACCCTAACCCAAACCCTAACCCAAACATTAACAATAACCCTAACCCTAACCCTATTCCTAAACCTAACCGTCACCCAAACCCAAACCCTAACACTATCCCTAACCCAAACCCACACCGTAACCCTAACCCTAACCCAAAACCAAACCCTAAACCTAACCCTAACCCTATACCTAACCGAAACCCTAAACTTAACGCTAACACAAACCCTAACCCTAACCCTAACCCAAACCAAAACCCTAACCCCAAATCTAACCCTAACCCTAACCCTAACCCTAACCCTAACCCAAACCCTAACCCTAACTGAAACCCTAACCCTAACCCTAACCTAAACAGAAACCCTAACCCTAAACCTAACCCTAACCCTAAACCTAATCCTAACCCTAACACAAACCCTAAACGTAACACTAACCCTAACCCAAACCCAAACCCTAACTCTATCCATAACCCAAACCCACACCGTAACCCAAACCCTAACCCAAACCCTAAACGTAACCCTAACCCTAACCCTAAACCTAACCCCTAACCCCTAACCACAAACATTAAATCAAACCCTCACCCTAAACCTAACCCAAAACCAAACCCTAACCCTAACCCTATACCTAACCGAAACCCTAACCTTAACGCTAACCCTAACCCTAACCATAACCCTAACAGTTACCCTAAACCTAACCCTATTCCTAACCCTAACCCTAACCCTAACCTTAACCCAAACCCTAACCCTAACCCTAACTCTAAACCTAACTCTAAACCTAACCCTAACCCTAAACCTGACCCAAACCCAAGCCCTAAACTTAACCATAATCGTAACCCTAACCCTAACCCTAACCCTAATACAAACTCTAAACTTAACACTAATCCTAACCGTAACACTAACCCAAAACAAAACCTAAACCTAACCCTAATCCAAACCCTAACCCTAACCCTAACCCTAATCAAACCATAACACTAACACTAAACTTAACCCTAATGCTAACACTAAACCTAACTAAAACTCAAACCCTAACCCTAACCCTAACCCAAAACTTTACCCTAACACTAACCCTAACCCTAACTGAAACCCTAACCCTAACCCTAATTCTAAACCGAACCAAAAACATAACCCTAACCCTAAACCTAACCCAAAACCTAAATCTAACCCTAACCATAAACCTAAACCAAAATCTAACCCTAACCCTAACCCTAAACCTAATCCTAACCCTAACACTAACCCTAACCCTAACCCCAAACCAATCCCTGAACCTAACCCTAACCCTAAACCCTAACAATAACCCTAACCCTAACCCTAAACCTAACGTTAACACAAACCCTAAACTTAACCCTAAACGTAACCCTAATCCTAACCCTAACCCTAACCCTAATCCTAACGCTAACACTAACCCTAACCCAAACCCAATCCCTAACCCTAACCCTAACCCTAACCCTAACCCAAATCTAACCCTCACCCTAAACCTAACCCTAACTCAAACCCTAACCCTTACCTTAACCCTAACCCAAACCCTAACCCTAAACCTAACCCTAATCTTAATCCTAACACGAACACTAACCCAAAAACTAAACCTAAGCCTAACCCAAACCCTAACATTAACCCTAACCCTAACCCTAACCCTAACCCAAATCCAAACCCTAACCATAACCCTATCCCTAACCCAAACCCTAACCCTATCGCTAACGCTAACCCTAACCCTGACCCTAACCCTAACCCTAAGCCTAAACCTATGCCTAACCCTAACCCTAACCCTAACCCTAACACTAAACCTAACCCAAACCCAAAACCTAAACTTAACCCTAATGGTAACCCTAATCCTAACCCTAACCCTAACCATAACCATAACAATAACCCTAACCCTAAACCTAACCCAAACCCTAACCATAACCCTAACCCTAACTACAACCCTAACCCTAAACCTAACCCTAATCCTAACGCTAACACTAACCCTAACCCAAAACCAATCCCTAACCCTAACCCTAACCCTAACCCAAACCCTAACCCTCACCCTAAACCTAAACCTAAATCTAAAACTACCCCTAACACTAACCCTAACGCTAACACGAACCCTAACACTAACCCTAATCCTAATCCTAACCCTAACGATAACCCTAAACCAAACCCTAACCCTAATCCAAACCCTAAACCTAACTCTAACCCTAACCCAAACCCTAACCCTAACCCTAACACTAACCGTAACCCTAACCCTAACCGAAACCCAAACCCTAAACCTAACCCTAATCGTAACCCTAACCCTAACCCTATTAATAACCCTAACCCAAACCCAAACCCTAACACTAACCCTAACACTAATCCTAACCCTAACCCTAACTCTAAACCTAACTGAAACCCAAACCCTAACCCTAAGCCTAACCCAAACCCAAACCCTAAACCTAAACCTAAACCTAAACCTAACCCTTAAACAAACCCAAAACCAAACCCTAACCCTAACCTAAACCCTAACCCAAACCCAAACCCAAACCCTAATCCTAAACCTAAACCTAACCCTAACCCAAAGCCAAACCCTAAACCTATCCCTAACTCAAACCCAAACCCTTACCTTAACCCTAACCCAAACCCTAACCATAACCCTAACCCTAACCCAAACCCTAACACTAACACTAACCCTACACCTAACCCCTAACCCCTAACCGCAAACATTAACCCAAAGCCTAAACCTAACCCTAACCCAAACCCAAACCCTAACCCTAACCTTACTCTAACCCAAAACTTAACCCTAACTCTAACCCTAACCCAAACCTTACCCTAACCCTAACCCTAAACCTAACCCTAGCCCTAACCCAAACCCTAAACCTAACCCAAACCCAAACCCTAAACTTAACCCTAATCGTAAACCTAATCCTAACCCTAACCCTAACCCTAATCCTAACGCTAACACTAACCCTAACCCAAACCCAATCCCTAACCCTAACCCTAACCCTAACCCAAACCCTAACCCTCACCCTAAACCTAACTCTAACTCAAAACCTAACCCTTACCTTAACCCTAACCCAAACCCTAACCCTAAAACTAACCCTAATCTTAATCCTAACACGAACCCTAACCCAAAAATTAAACCTAAGCCTAACCCAAACCCTAACCTTAACCCTAACCCTAACCCTAACCCTAACCCAAATCCAAACCCTAACCATAACCCTATCCCTAACCCAAACCCTAAACCTATCGCTAACGCTAACCCTAACCCTGACCCTAACCCTAACCCTAACCCTAACCCTATGCCTAACCCTAAACCTAACCCCAACACTAAACCTAACCCAAACCCAAAACCTAAACTTAACCTAATGGTAACCCTAATCCTAACCCTAACCCTAACCATAACCATAACAATAACCCTAACCCTAAACCTAACCCAAACCCTAACCATAACCCTAACCCTAACCCTAACCCTAATCCTAACGCTAACACTAAACCTAACCCAAAACCAATCCCTAACCCTAATCCTAACCCTAACCCAAACCCTAACCCTCACCCTAAACCTAAACCTAACTCAAACCCTAACCCTTACCTTAACCTTAACCCAAACCCTAACCCTAAACCTAACCCAAACCCTAAACCTAACACTAACCCTAAACTTTAACCCTATCCATAACCCTAACCCAAACCCTAACCCTAAACCTAATCCTAACCCTAACCCTAACCCTAACCCTAACCCTAAACCTAACCCTCATCCTAACCCTAACCCTAACCCTAATGAAAACCCTATCATTAACCCTAACCCTAACCCTAACCCAAAACCTAAACCTAACCATAATCCTAACCCTAACCCTAACCGTAACCCTAACCCTAACCCTAATCATAACCCTAACCCTAACCCTAAAACAAACCCAACCCCTAACCCTAAACCTAAACCTAACCCAAACCGTAACAGTAACCGTAACCCTAACCCTAACTCAAACCCTAACATTAACCCTAACCATAACCCCAACCCAAACCCTAACCCAAATCCTAACCCTAAACCTAACCCTAACCCTAACCCTAACCCTAACCCAAACCATAACACTAACCCTAATCTTAACCCTAATGCTAAGCCTAAACCTAACTTAAACTCAAACCCTAACCCTAACCCTAACCCTAACCCTAACTCTAATACAAACTCTAAACTTAACACTAATCCTAACCGTAACACTAACCCAAATAAAACCTAAACCTAACCCTAATCCAAACCCTAACCCTAACCCTAACCCTAATCAAACCATAACACTAACACTAAACTTAACCCTAATGCTAACACTAAACCTAACTAAAACTCAAACCCTAACCCTAACCCTAACCCAAAACTTTACCCTAACACTAACCCTAACCCTAACTGAAACCCTAACCCAAACCCTAATTCTAAACCGAACCAAAAACATAACCCTAACCCTAAACCTAACCCAAAACCTAAATCTAACCCTAACCATAAACCTAAACCAAAATCTAACCCTAACCCTAACCCTAAACCTAATCCTAACCCTAACACTAACCCTAACACTAACCCCAAATCAATCCCTGAACCTAACCCTAACACTAAACCCTAACAATAACCCTAACCCTAACCCTAAACCTAACGTTAACACAAACCCTAAACTTAACCCTAAACGTAACCCTAATCCTAACCCTAACCCTAACCCTAATCCTAACGCTAACACTAACCCTAACCCAAACCCAATCCCTAACCCTAACCCTAACCCTAACCCAAACCCTAACCCTCACCCTAAACCTAACCCTAACTCAAACCCTAACCCTTACCTTAACCGTAACCCAAACCCTAACCCTAAACTTAACCCTAATCTTAATCCTAACACGAACCCTAACCCAAAAACTAAACCTAAGCCTAACCCAAACCCTAACATTAACCCTAACCCTAACCCTAACCCTATCCCAAATCTAAACCCTAACCATAACCCTATCATTAACCCAAACCCTAACCCTATCTCTAACACTAACCCTAACCCTGACACTAACCCTAACCCTAACCCTAACCCTAACCCTATGCCTAACCCTAACCCTAACCCTAACACTAAACCTAACCCAAACCCAAAACCTAAACTTAACCCTAATGGTAACCCTAATCCTAACCCTAACCCTAACCATAACCATAACAATAACCCTAACCCTAAACCTAACCCAAACCCTAACCATAACCATAACCCTAAATCCAACCCTAACCCTTACCCTACCCCTAATCCTAACGCTAACACTAACCCTAACCCAAAACCAATCCCTAACCCTAACCCTAACCCTAACCCAAACCCTAACCCTCACCCTAAACCTAAACCTAAATCTAAAACTACCCCTAACACTAACCCTAACGCTAACACGAACCCTAACACTAACCCTAATCCTAATCTTAACCCTAACGCTAACACGAACCCTAACACTAACCCTAATCCTAATCCTAACCCTAACGATAACCCTAACCCAAACCCTAACCCTAACCCTAACCCAAACCCTAACCCTAACCGTAACCCTAACCCTAACTCTAACTCTAATCCGAAACCTAACCCTAATCCTAACCCTAACCCTAACCCTAACCCAAATCCTAACCCTAAACCTAACGCTAACACAAACCCAACCACTAACACTAACCCTAACCCTAACCCAAACCCTAACCCTAAACCTAACCCTAACCCTAAACCTAAACCTAACCCTAACCCATAAACTAACCCTAACACTAACCCTAACCCTAAAACTAACCCAAACCCTAACCCTAACCCTAACCCAAACAAAAACCCTAACCCAGACTCTAACTCTAATCATAAACCTAACCCTAATCCTAACCCTAACCCTAACCCTAATACTAACCCTAACCGTAACCCTAACACAAAACCAACCTCTAACACTAACCCTAACCCTAACCCAAACCCTAACCCAAACCCTAACCCTAACCATAACCCTAACCCTAACTCTAAGTCTAATCCTAAACCTAACCCTAATCCTAACCCTAACCCTAACCCTAACCCTAACCCAAAACCTAAACCTAACCCTAATCCTAACCCTAACCCTAACCATAACCCTAACCCTAATCCTAAACCTAACCCTAACCCTAACACAAACCCAACCCCTAACCCTAACACAAACCCAACCCCTAACGCTAACCCTAACCCTAACCCAAACCGTAACCCTAACCCTAACCCTAACCCTAACCCTAACCAAAATCCTAAACGTAACCCTAACCCTAACCCTAACCCTAACCCTAACCCTAACTCAAACCCTAAATCTAACCCTAACCCAATCCCTAACACGAACACTAACACTAACCCTAACACTAACCAAAACCCTAACCCTAACCCTAAACCAAACCAAAAACTCTAACCATAACTCAAACCATAACCCTAACCCTAACCCAAACCCTAACCCTAAACCTAACCCTAACATTTATCCTAACCCTAAATCTAACGCAAAAAATAACACTAACCCTAAACCAAACCTTAACCCTAACACTAACCCTAATCCTAACCCAAACCCTAATCCTTACCCAAACCCTAAGCCTAAACCTAACCCTAACCCTAATCCTAACCCTAACCCTAAGCCAAGAACTAACCCTAACCCGAACCCTAACCCAAACCCTAATCCTAACCCTAACCCAGCCCAAACCCTAACCCTAACCCTAACCCTAAACCTAAACTTAACCCAAACCCTAACACAAACCCTAACCCTAAACCGTAACACAAACCCTATCCCTAACCCTAACCCTAACCCTAAATCAAACTCTAACCCTAACTATAACCCTAACCCAAAACCTAAACCTAACCGTAACACAAACCCTAACCTAAATCCTAACAATAACCCTAACCTAACCCTATTCCTAAAACTAACCCTAACCCTAACCCTAACCCTAACCCTAACTTTATTCCTAACCCTAACCCAAAACCCTAACCCTAACGAATACCCTAAACATAACCCTCACGCTAACTCTAACCCTAACCCAAACCCTAACACTAACCCTAACCCTAACCCAAACCCTAACCCTAACCCTAACCCTAACCCAAACCATAACACTAACCCTAACCTTAACCCTAATGCTAAGCTTAAACATAACTCAAACTCAAACCCTAATGCTAAACCTAACCCTAAACCAAACCCTAACTCTAACACTAACCTAACCCTAACTCAAACACTAACCATAACACTAAATCTAACCCGAACCCAAACCCTAACCCTAACCCTAAACCTAACCAAAAACCTAAACCTAACCCTAACCCTAACCCTAACCCAAACCCTAACCCTAACACTAACCCTAACCCTAAAACTAACCCAAATCCTAACCCTAACCCTAATCCAAACCAAAACCCTAACCCTAACTCTAATCCTATCCCTAACCCTAATCCTAACCCTAACCCTAACCCTTATCCTAAACCTAACCCTAACCCTAACACAAACCTAACCCCTAACCCTAACCCTAACCCAAACCCTAACCCTAACCCTAACCCTAACTCAATCCCTAACCCTAACCCTAACCCTAACCCAAACCCTAACCCTAAACCTAACCCTAACCCTAATCCTAAACCTAACCCTAACCCAAAAACTAACCCTAACACTAACCCTAACCCTAAAATTAACCCAAAACCTAACCATATCCCTAACCTAAACCAAAACCCTAACCCTAACTCTAATCCTAAACCTAAACCTAATCAAAACCCTATCATTAACCCTAAACCTAACCCTAACCCTAACCCTAACCCTAACCCAAACCCTAACCCAAATCCTAAACCTAACCCTAACCCTAACCCTAACCCTAACCCTAACCCTAACTCAAACACTAAGCCTAACCCTAACCCAAACCCTAACCCTAAACCTAACCCTAACCCTAACCCAAACCCAAACCCTAACCCTTACCCAAAACCTAAACCTAAACCTATCCCTAACCCTAATCCTAACCCTAACCCTAACCCAAAAACTAACCCTAACTCGAACCCTAACCCAAACCCTAATCCTAACCCTAACTCTAACCCAAACCCTAACCCTAACACTATTCCTAACCCTAACCCTAAACCTAACCTTAACCCAAACCCTAACCCACACACTAACCCTAACCCTAACCCTAACTCAAACTCTAACCCTAACTCGAACCCTAACCCTAACCCAAACACTAATCCATACCCTAACAATAACCCTAACCCTATTCCTAACACTAACCCTAACCGTAACCCTAACCCTAACCCTTTTCCTAACCCTAACCCTAAACCCTAAACATAACCAAAAACCTAAACCTATCCCTAACCCTAACCCGAACCCTAACCCAAATCCTAACCCTAACCCTAAACATAACCAAAAACCTAAACCTAACCCTAACCCTAACCCTAACCCAAACCCTAACCCTAACACTAACCCTAACCCTAACACTAACCCAAATCCTAACCCTAACATTAACCCAAACCAAAACCCTATCCCTTACTCTAATCCTAACCCTAACCCTAATCATAACGCTAACATTTAACCTAACCCTAACCCTAACCCTAAACCTAAACCTAAACCTCTTCCTTAACCTAACCCTAACCCTAACCCTATCCCTAACACAAACCCTAACCATAACTCTAAGCCTAAACCGAACCCAAAACCTAAACCTAACCCTAACACAAACTCTAACCCAAACCCTAACAATAACCCTAACCCTAACCCTATTCCTAAACCTAACCGTAACCCTAACCCTAACCCTAAACCTATTCCTAACCTTTACCCTAACCCTAACCTTAACCCAAACCCTAACCCTAACCCTAACCCTAACCCTAAACCTGAACCTAACCCTAACCCAAACCCTAACCCTAAACCTAACCCTAACCCTAACCCAAACCCTAACCCTAACCAAAATGCTAATCCTAAGCCTAAGCCAAACCCTAACACAAAACCTAACCATAACCCTGATCCTAAACATAACCCTAACCCAAAACTAACCCTAAAACTAACCCTAACCCTAACCCTAACCCAAACCATAACACTAACCCTAACCTTAACCGTAATTCTAAGCCTTAACCTAACTCAAACTCAAACCCTAACCCTAAACCTAACCCTAACACAAACCCTAACCCTAACACTAACCTAACCCTAACACAAACCCTAACCATAACCCTAACTGTAACCCGAACCCAAACCCTAACCCTAACCCTAAACCTAACCAAAAACCTAAACCTAAACCTAACCCTAACCCTAACCCAAACCCTAACCGTAACACTAACCCTAACATTAACACTAACCCAAATCCTAACCCTAAACCTAACACAAACCAAAACCCTAACCCTAACTCTAACTCTAATCCGAAACCAACCCTAATCCTAACACTAACCCTAATCCTAACCCAAATCCTAACCCTAACCCTAACGCTAACACAAACC
Organism: Eospalax fontanierii; assembly: GCA_035773235.1. Taxonomy (NCBI): domain Eukaryota; kingdom Metazoa; phylum Chordata; class Mammalia; order Rodentia; family Spalacidae; genus Eospalax; species Eospalax fontanierii. The sequence continues at coordinate 14,892,035 of JAJHUQ010000033.1, forward strand.
CAACCACTAACACTAACCCTAACCCTAACCCAAACCCTAACCCTAACCCTAACCATAACCCTAACTCAAACCCTAACACTAACACTAACCCTAACCCAAACCCTAAACCTAAACCTAACCCTAACCCTAACCCTAAACCTAACCCTAACCCATAAACTAACCCTAACACTAACCCTAACCCTAAAACTAACCCAAACCCTAACCCTAACCCTAACCCAAACAAAAACCCTAACCCAGACTCTAACTCTAATCATAAACCTAACCCTAATCCTAACCCTAACCCTAACCCTAATCCTAACCCTAACCATAACCCTAACACAAAACCAACCTCTAACACTAACCCTAACCCTAACCCAAACCCTAACCCTAACCCTAACCCTAACCCTAATTCTAAGTCTAATCCTAAACCTAACCCTAATCCTAACCCTAACCCTAACCCAAACCCTAACCCTAAACCTAACCCTAACATTTATCCTAACCCTAAATCTAACGCAAGAAATAACACTAACCCTAAACCAACCCTTAACCCTAACACTAACCCTAACCCTAACCCAAACCCTAATCCTTACCCAAACCCTAAGCCTAAACCTAACCCTAACCCTAATCCTAACCCTAACCCTAAGCCAAGAACTAACCCTAACCCGAACCCTAACCCAAACCCTAATCCTAACCCTAACCCAGCCCAAACCCTAACCCTAACCCTAACCCTAAACCTAAACTTAACCCAAACCCTAACACAAACCCTAACCCTAAACCCTAACACAAACCCTATCCCTAACCCTAAACCTAACCCTAAATCAAACTCTAACCCTAACTGTAACCCTAAACCAAAACCTAAACCTAACCGTAACACAAACCCTAACCTAAACCCTAACAATAACCCTAACCTAACACTATTCCTAACACTAACCCTAACCCTAACCCTAACCCTAACCCTAACCTTATTCCTAACCCTAACCCAAAACCCTAACCCTAACGAATACCCTAAACATAACCCTCACGCTAACTCTAACCCTAACCCAAACCCTAACACTAACCCTAACCCTAACCCAAACCCTAACCCTAACCCTAACCCTAACCCAAACCATAACACTAACCCTAACCTTAACCCTAATGCTAAGCCTAAACATAACTCAAACTCAAACCCTAATGCTAAACCTAACCCTAAACCAAACCCTAACCCTAACACTAACCTAACCCTAACTCAAACCCTAACCATAACACTAAATCTAACCCGAACCCAAACCCTAACCCTAACCCTAAACCTAACCAAAAACCTAAACCTAACCCTAACCCTAACCCTAACCCAAACCCTAACCCTAACACTAACCCTAACCCTAAAACTAACCCAAATCCTAACCCTAACCCTAACCCAAACCAAAACCCTAACCCTAACTCTAATCCTATCCCTAACCCTAATCCTAACCCTAACCATAACCCTTATCCTAAACCTAACCCTAACCCTAACACAAACCTAACCCCTAACCCTAACCCTAACCCAAACCCTAACCCTAACCCTAACCCTAACTCAATCCCTAACCCTAACCCTAACCCTAACCCTAACCCAAACCCTAACCCTAACACTATTCCTAATCCTAACCCTAAACCTAACCCTAACACAAACTCTAACCCAAACCCTAACAATAACCCTAACCCTAACCCTATTCCTAAACCTAACCGTAACCCTAACCCTAACCCTAAACCTATTCCTAACCTTTACCCTAACCCTAACCTTAACCCAAACCCTAACCCTAACCCTAACCCTAACCCTAAACCTGAACCTAACCCTAACCCAAACCCTAACCCTAAACCTAACCCTAACCCTAACCCAAACCCTAACCCTAACCCAAATCCTAATCCTAACCCTAACCCAAACCCTAACACAAAACCTAACCATAACCCTGATCCTAAACATAACCCTAACCCAAAACTAACCCTAAAACTAACCCTAACCCTAACCCTAACCCAAACCATAACACTAACCCTAACCTTAACCGTAATTCTAAGCCTTAACCTAACTCAAACTCAAACCCTAACCCTAAACCTAACCCTAACACAAACCCTAACCCTAACACTAACCTAACCCTAACACAAACCCTAACCATAACCCTAACTGTAACCCGAACCCAAACCCTAACCCTAACCCTAAACCTAACCAAAAACCTAAACCTAAACCTAACCCTAACCCTAACCCAAACCCTAACCGTAACACTAACCCTAACATTAACACTAACCCAAATCCTAACCCTAAACCTAACACAAACCAAAACCCTAACCCTAACTCTAACTCTAATCCGAAACCAACCCTAATCCTAACACTAACCCTAACCCTAACCCAAATCCTAACCCTAACCCTAACGCTAACACAAACCCAACCACTAACACTAACCCTAACCCTAACCCAAACCCTAACCCTAACCCTAACCATAACCCTAACTCAAACCCTAACACTAACACTAACCCTAACCCAAACCCTAAACCTAAACCTAACCCTAACCCTAACCCTAAACCTAACCCTAACCCATAAACTAACCCTAACACTAACCCTAACCCTAAAACTAACCCAAACCCTAACCCTAACCCTAACCCAAACAAAAACCCTAACCCAGACTCTAACTCTAATCATAAACCTAACCCTAATCCTAACCCTAACCCTAACCCTAATCCTAACCCTAACCATAACCCTAACACAAAACCAACCTCTAACACTAACCCTAACCCTAACCCAAACCCTAACCCTAACCCTAACCCTAACCCTAATTCTAAGTCTAATCCTAAACCTAACCCTAATCCTAACCCTAACCCTAACCCAAACCCTAACCCAAAACCTTACCCTAACATTTATCCTAACCCTATATCTATCCCTCAAAATAACAATAAACCTAAAACAAACCTTAACCCTAACACTAACCCTAACCCTAACCCAAACCCTAATCCTTACCCAAACCCTAAGCCTAAACCTAACCCTAACCCTAATCCTAACCCTAACCCTAAGCCAAGAACTAACCCTAACCCGAACCCTAACCCAAACCCTAATCCTAACCCTAACCCAGCCCAAACCCTAACCCTAGCCCTAACCCTAAACCTAAACTTAACCCAAACCCTAACACAAACCCTAACCCTAAACCCTAACACAAACCCTATCCCTAACCCTAAACCTAACCCTAAATCAAACTCTAACCCTAACTGTAACCCTAAACCAAAACCTAAACCTAACCGTAACACAAACCCTAACCTAAACCCTAACAATAACCCTAACCTAACACTATTCCTAACACTAACCCTAACCCTAACCCTAACCCTAACCCTAACCTTATTCCTAACCCTAACCCAAAACCCTAACCCTAACGAATACCCTAAACATAACCCTCACGCTAACTCTAACCCTAACCCAAACCCTAACACTAACCCTAACCCTAACCCAAACCCTAACCCTAACCCTAACCCTAACCCAAACCATAACACTAACCCTAACCTTAACCCTAATGCTAAGCCTAAACATAACTCAAACTCAAACCCTAATGCTAAACCTAACCCTAAACCAAACCCTAACCCTAACACTAACCTAACCCTAACTCAAACCCTAACCATAACACTAAATCTAACCCGAACCCAAACCCTAACCCTAACCCTAAACCTAACCAAAAACCTAAACCTAACCCTAACCCTAACCCTAACCCAAACCCTAACCCTAACACTAACTCTAACCCTAAAACTAACCCAAATCCTAACCCTAACCCTAACCCAAACCAAAACCCTAACCCTAACTCTAATCCTATCCCTAACCCTAATCCTAACCCTAACCATAACCCTTATCCTAAACCTAACCCTAACCCTAACACAAACCTAACCCCTAACCCTAACCCTAACCCAAACCCTAACCCTAACCCTAACCCTAACTCAATCCCTAACCCTAACCCTAACCCTAACCCTAACCCACACCCTAACCCTAAACCTAACCCTAACCCTAATCCTAAACCTAACCCTAACACAAAAACTAACCCTAACACTAACCCTAACCCTAAAACTAACCCAAAACCTAACCCTAACCCTAACCTAAACCAAAACCCTAACCCTAACTCTAATCCTAACCCTAAACCTAATCAAAACTCTATCATTAACCCTAAACCTAACCCTAACCCTAACCCTAACCCTAACCCTAACCCAAAACCTAAAGCTAACCCTAATCCTAACCCTAACCCTAACCATAATCCTAACCCTAATCCTAAACCTAACCCTAACCCTAACACAAACCCAACCCCTAACACTAACACAAACCCAACCCCTAACGCTAAACCTAACCCTAACCCAAACCGTAACCGTAACCGTAACCCTAACCCTAACCCTAACCAAAATCCTAAACGTAACCCTAACACTAACCCAAACCCTAACACTAACCCTAACCCAAACCATAACCCAATCCCTAACACTAACACTAACACTAACCCTAACACTAACCAAAACCCTAACCCTAACCCTAAACCAAATCAAAAACCCTAACCATAACTCAAACCCTAACCCTAACCCTAACCCAAACCCTAACCCTAACCCTAACCCTAACCCTAACCCTAACCCTAACTCTAACTCTAATCCGAAACCTAACCCTAATCCTAACCCTAACCCTAACCCTAACCCAAATCCTAACCCTAACCCTAACGCTAACACAAACCCAACCACTAACACTAACCCTAACCCTAACCCAAACCCTAACACGAAACCTAACCCTAACCCATAACCTAAACCTAACCCTAACCCATAAACTAACCCTAACACTAACCCTAACCCTAAAACTAACCCAAACCCTAACCCTAACCCTAACCCAAACAAAAACCCTGACCCAGACTCTAACTCTAATCATAAACCTAACCCTAATCCTAACCCTAACCCTAACCCTAATCCTAACCCTAACCGTAACCCTAACACAAAACCAACCTCTAACACTAACCCTAACCCTAACCCAAACCCTAACCCAAACCCTAACCCTAACCATAACCCTAACCCTAACTCTAAGTCTAATCCTAAACCTAACCCTAATCCTAACCCTAACCCTAACCCTAACCCTAACCCAAAACCTAAACCTAACCCTAATCCTAACCCTAACCCTAACCATAACCCTAACCCTAATCCTAAACCTAACCCTAACCCTAACACAAACCCAACCCCTAACCCTAATACAAACCCAACCCCTAACGCTAACCCTAACCCTAACCCAAACCGTAACCCTAACCCTAACCCTAACCCTAACGCTAACCAAAATCCTAAACGTAACCCTAACCCTAACCCTAACCCTAACCCTAACCCTAACTCAAACCCTAAATCTAACCCTAACCCAATCCCTAACACGAACACTAACACTAACCCTAACACTAACCAAAACCCTAACCCTAACCCTAAACCAAACCAAAAACTCTAACCATAACTCAAACCCTAACCCTAACCCTAACCCAAACCCTAACCCTAAACCTA
>JAJHUQ010000033.1:14900000-14932500 GCA_035773235.1 Eospalax fontanierii
TAAACATAACCCTAACCCAAAACTAACCCTAACCCTAACCCTAACCCAAACCATAACACTAACCCTAACCTTAACCCTAATTCTAAGCCTTAACCTAACTCAAACTCAAACCCTAACCCTAAACCTAACCCTAACCCAAACCCTAACCCTAACACTAACCTAACCCTAACACAAACACTAACCATAACCCTAACTGTAACCCGAACCCAAACCCTAACCCTAACCCTAAACCTAACCAAAAACCTAAACCTAAACCTAACCCTAACCCTAACCCAAACCCTAACCGTAACACTAACCCTAACATTAACACTAACCCAAATCCTAAGCCTAAACCTAACACAAACCAAAACCCTAACCCTAACTCTAACTCTAATCCGAAACCAACCCTAATCCTAACACTAACCCTAACCCTAACCCAAATCCTAACCCTAACCCTAACGCTAACACAAACCCAACCACTAACACTAACCCTAACCCTAACCCAAACCCTAACCCTAACCCTAACCATAACCCTAAGTCAAACCCTAACCCTAACACTAACCCTAACCCAAAGCCTAACCCTAAACCTAACCCTTACCATAATCCTAAATCTAACCCTAACCCATAAACTAACCCTAACACTAACCCTAACCCTAAAACTAACCCAAACCCTAACCCTAACCCTAACCCAAACAAAAACCCTAACCCAGACTCTAACTCTAATCATAAACCTAACCCTAATCCTAACCCTAACCCTAACACTAATCCTAACCCTAACCGTAACCCTAACACAAAACCAACCTCTAACACTAACCCTAACCCTAACCCAAACCCTAACCCAAACCCTAACGCTAACCCTAACCCTAACCCTAATTCTAAGTCTAATCCTAAACCTAACCCTAATTAACCCTAACCCTAACCCTAACCCTAACCCAAAACCTAAACCTAACCCTAATCCTAACCCTAACCCTAACCATAACCCTAACCCTAATCCTAAACCTAACCCTAACCCTAACACAAACCCAACCCCTAACACTAACACAAACCCAACCCCTAACGCTAACCCTAACCCTAACCCAAACCGTAACCGTAACCCTAACCCTAACCCTAACCCTAACCAAAATCCTAAACGTAACCCTAACCCTAACCCTAACCCTAACCCTAACCCTAACCCTAACTCAAACCCTAAACCTAGCCCTAACCCAATCCCTAACACTAACACTAACACTAACCCTAACACTAACCAAAACCCTAACCCTAACCCTAAACCAAACCAAAAACCCTAACCATAACTCAAACCCTAACCCTAACCCTAACCCAAACCCTAACTCTAAACCTAACCCTAACATTCATCCTAACCCTAAATCTAACGCAAAAAATAACACTAACCCTAAACCAAACCTTAACCCTAACACTAACCCTAACCCTAACCCAAACCCTAATCCTTACCCAAACCCTAAGCCTAAACCTAACCCTAACCCTAATCCTAACCCTAACCCTAAGCCAAGAACTAACCCTAACCCGAACCCTAACCCAAACCCTAATCCTAACCCTAACCCAGCCCAAACCCTAACCCTAACCCTAACCCTAAACCTAAACTTAACCCAAACCCTAACACAAACCCTAACCCTAAACCCTAACACAAACCCTATCCCTAACCCTAACCCTAACCCTAAATCAAACTCTAACCCTAACTGTAACCCTAACCCAAAACCTAAACCTAACCGTAACACAAACCCTAACCGAAACCCTAACAATAACCCTAACCTAACCCTATTCCTAACACTAACCCTAACCCTAACCCTAAACCTAACCCTCACCTTATTCCTAACCCTAACCCAAAACCCTAACCCTAACGAATACCCTAAACATAACCCTCACGCTAACTCTAACCCTAACCCAAACCCTAACACTAACCCTAACCCTAACCCAAACCCTAACCCTAACCCTAACCCTAACCCAAACCATAACACTAACCCTAACCTTAACCCTAATGCTAAGCCTAAACATAACTCAAACTCAAACCCTAATGCTAAACCTAACCCTAAACCAAACCCTAACCCTAACACTAACCTAACTCTAACTCAAACCCTAACCATAACACTAAATCTAACCCGAACCCAAACCCTAACCCTAACCCTAAACCTAACCAAAAACCTAAACCTAACCCTAACCCTAACCCTAACCCAAACCCTAACCCTAACACTAACCCTAACCCTAAAACTAACCCAAATCCTAACCCTAACCCTAACCCAAACCAAAACCCTAACCCTAACTCTAATCCTATCCCTAACCCTAATCCTAACCCTAACCATAACCCTTATCCTAAACCTAACCCTAACCCTAACACAAACCTAACCCCTAACCCTAACCCTAACCCAAACCCTAACCCTAACCCTAACCCTAACTCAATCCCTAACCCTAACCCTAACCCTAACCCTAACCCTAACCCAAACCCTAACCCTAAACCTAACCCTAACCCTAATCCTAAACCTAACCCTAACACAAAAACTAACCCTAACACTAACCCTAACCCTAAAACTAACCCAAAACCTAACCCTAACCCTAACCTAAACCAAAACCCTAACCCTAACTCTAATCCTAACCCTAAACCTAATCAAAACCCTATCATTAACCCTAAACCTAACCCTAACCCTAACCCTAACCCTAACCCAAACCCTAACCCAAATCCTAAACCTAACCCTAACCCTAACCCTAACCCTAACCCTAACCCTAACTCAAACACTAAGCCTAACCCTAACCCAAACCCTAACCCTAAACCTAACACTAACCCTTATCGTAAACCTAAACCTAACCCGAAAAATAACACTAACCCTAAATCAAACCCTAACCCTAACCCTAACCCTAACCCTAACCCAAACCCTAACCCTTACCCAAAACCTAAACCTAAACCTATCCCTAACCCTAATCCTAACCCTAACCCTAACCCAAAAACTAACCCTAACTCGAACACTAACCCAAACCCTAATCCTAACCCTAACCCTAACCCAAACCCTAACCCTAACTCTAATCCTAACCCTAACCCTAATCAAAACCCTAACATTTAACCTAACCCTAACCCTAACCCAAAACCTAAACCTAAACCTAATCCTAAACCTAACCCTAACCCTAACCCTAACCCTAACTCAAACCCTAACCATAACTCTAATTCTAAACCGAATCCAAAATCTAAACCTAACCCTAACACAAACTCTAACCCAAACCCTAACAATAACCCTAACCCTAACCCTATTCCTAAACCTAACCGTAACCGTAACACTAACCCAAACCTATTCCTAACCTTTACCCTAACCCTAACCTTAACCCAAACCCTAACCCTAAACCTAACCCTAACCCAAAACCTAATCAAACCCTAACCCTAACCCAAACCCTAACCCTAACCCTAACCTAACCCTGAACCTAAACAAAACCCTAAGCCAAACCCTAACCCTAACCCTAACCCTTACCCAAACCCAAACCCTAACCCTATAACTAACCCAAACACGCACCGTAACCCTAACCCTAAACCAAAACCTAACCCTATTCCTAACCCTAACCCTAACCCTAACCTTAACCTAAACCCTAACCCTAACCGTAACCCAAAACCTAAACCTAACCCAAACCCTATCCCTAACCATAAACCTAACCAAACCCAAACCCTAAACTTAATCCTAATCTTAACCCTAACATTAACCCTAACCCTTACCCAAACGTTAAACTTAACACTAACCCTAACTCTAACACTAACTCAAATCAAAACCTAAACCTAACCCTAAACGAAACCCTAACATTAACCCTAACCCGAACCCAAACCCTACCCGTAACCCTAAACCTAACCCAAAACCTAAACCTAACCCTAACCCTAACCCTAAAACAAATCTTAACACTAACCCTAACCCTATCCCTAATCCTAACCCAACCCTCAACCTAACCCTAATCCTGAACCAAACCCTAAACGTAATCCTAACCCTAAACCCGAACTCTAAACCTAACCCTAACCCTAAACCTAATCCTAACCCAAACCCTAACCATAACCCAAACCCTAATCCTAACTCTAACCCTAACCCAAAACCTAAACCTAACACTAACCCAAACCCTAACCCTAACCCAAACCCTAACAATAACCCTAACCCTAACCCTATTCCTAAACCTAACCCTAACACAATCCATAACCCTAACACTAATATAAACCCAAAACCTAAACCTAAACCTAAACCTAACCCTAACCCAAACACAAACCCTAACCCTATCACTAACCCAAAATCACACCGTAACCCTAACCCTAAACCAAACCCTAACCTTATTCCTAACCATAACACTAACCCTAAACCTAACCCAAAACCTAAACCTAAACCTAACCCTAACCCTAAACCAAACCATAACCCTAAACCTCACCCTAACCCTAATTCTAACCCTAACCCCAACCCTAACCCAAACCCTCAACCTAACACTAGCCCTAAACTCTAACCCTAACCATAACCCTAACCCAAAGCCTAACCCTAACCCTAACCCAAACCCTAACCCAAACATTAACAATAACCCTAACCCTAACCCTATTCCTAAACCTAACCGTCACCCAAACCCAAACCCTAACACTCTCCCTACCCCAAACCCACACCGTAACCCTAACCCTCACCCAAAACCAACCCCTAACCCTAACCCTAACCCTATACCTAACCGAAACCCTAAACTTAACGCTAACACAAACCCTAACCCTAACCCTAACCCAAACCAAAACCCTAACCCCAAATCTAACCCTAACCCTAACCCTAACCCTAACCCTAACCCTAACCCAAACCCTAACCCTAACTCAAACCCTAACCCTAACCCTAACCTAAACAGAAACCCTAACCCTAAACCTAACCCTAACCCTAAACCTAATCCTAACCCTAACACAAACCCTAAACGTAACACTAACCCTAACCCAAACCCAAACCCTAACTCTATCCATAACCCAAACCCACACCGTAACGCAAACCCTAACCCAAACCCTAAACGTAACCCTAACCCTAACCCTAAACCTAACCCCTAACCCATAACCACAAACATTAACCCAAACCCTCACCCTAACCCTAACCCAAAACCAAACCCTAACCCTAACCCTATACCTAACCGAAACCCTAACCTTAACGCTAACCCTAACCCTAACCATAACCCTAACAGTTACCCTAAACCTAACCCTATTCCTAACCCTAACCCTAACCCTAAACTTAACCCAAACCCTAACCCTAACCCTAACTCTAAACCTAACTCTAAACCTAACCCTAACCCTAAACCTAACCCAAACCCAAGCCCTAAACTTAACCATAATCGTAACCCTAACCCTAACCCTAACCCTAATACAAACTCTAAACTTAACACTAATCCTAACCGTAACACTAACCCAAATCAAAACCTAAACCTAACCCTAATCCAAACCCTAACCCTAACCCTAACCCTAATCAAACCATAACACTAACACTAAACTTAACCCTAATGCTAACACTAAACCTAACTAAAACTCAAACCCTAACCCTAACCCTAACCCAAAACTTTACCCTAACACTAACCCTAACCCTAACTGAAACCCTAACCCTAATTCTAAACCGAACCAAAAACATAACCCTAACCCTAAACCTAACCCAAAACTTAAATCTAACCCTAACCATAAACCTAAACCAAAATCTAACCCTAACCCTAACCCTAAACCTAATCCTAACCCTAACACTAACCCTAACTCTAACCCCAAACCAATCCCTGAACCTAACCCTAACCCTAAACCCTAACAATAACCCTAACCCTAACCCTAAACCTAACGTTAACACAAACCCTAAACTTAACCCTAAACGTAACCCTAATCCTAACCCTAACCCTAACCCTAATCCTAACGCTAACACTAACCCTAACCCAAACCCAATCCCTAACCCTAAACCTAACCCTAACCCAAACCCTAACCCTCACCCTAAACCTAACCCTAACTCAAACCCTAACCCTTACCTTAACCCTAACCCAAACCCTAACCCTAAACCTAACCCTAATCTTAATCCTAACACGAACCCTAACCCAAAAACTAAACCTAAGCCTAACCCAAACCCTAACATTAACCCTAACCCTAACCCTAACCCTAACCCAAATCTAAACCCTAACCATAAACATATCCCTAACCCAAACCCTAACCCTATCGCTAACACCAACCCTAACCCTGACCCTAACCCTAACCCTAACCCTAACCCTAACACTAAACCTAACCCAAACCCAAAACCTAAACTTAACCCTAATGGTAACCCTAATCCTAACCCTAACCCTAACCATAACCATAACAATAACCCTAACCCTAAACCTAACCCAAACCCTAACCATAACCCTAACCCTAACTACAACCCTAACCCTAACCCTAACCCTAATCCTAACGCTAACACTAACCCTAACCCAAAACCAATCCCTAACCCTAACCCTAACCCTAACCCAAACCCTAACCCTCACCCTAAACCTAAACCTAAATCTAAAACTACCCCTAACACTAACCCTAACGCTAACACGAACCCTAACACTAACCCTAATCCTAATCCTAACCCTAACGATAACCCTAACCCAAACCCTAACCCTAATCCAAACCCTAAACCTAACTCTAACCCTAACCCAAACCCTAACCCTAACCCTAACACTAACCGTAACCCTAACCCTAACCGAAACCCAAACCCTAAACCTAACCCTAATCGTAACCCTAACCCTAACCCTATTAATAACCCTAACCCAAACCCAAACCCTAACACTAACCCTAACACTAATCCTAACCCTAACCCTAACTCTAAACCTAACTGAAACCCAAACCCTAACCCTAACCCTAACCCAAACCCAAACCCTAAACCTAAACCTAAACCTAAACCTAACCCTTAAACAAACCCAAAACCAAACCCTAACCCTAACCTAAACCCTAACCCAAACCCAAATCCAAACCCTAATCCTAAACCTAAACCTAACCCTAACCCAAAGCCAAACCCTAAACCTATCCCTAACTCAAACCCAAACCTTTACCTTAACCCTAACCAAAACCCTAACCATAACCCTAACCCTAACGAAAACCCTAACACTAACACTAACCCTACACCTAACCCCTAACCCCTAACCGCAAACATTAACCCAAAGCCTAAACGTAACCCTAACCCAAACCCAAACCCTAACCCTACCCTTACTCTAACCCAAAACTTAACCCTAACTCTAACCCTAACCCAAACCTTACCCTAACCCTAACCCTAAACGTAACCCTAGCCCTAACCCAAACCCTAAACCTAACCCAAACCCAAACCCTAAACTTAACCCTAATCGTAACCCTAATCCTAACCCTAACCCTAACCCTAATCCTAACGCTAACACTAAACCTAACCCAAACCCAATCCCTAACCCTAACCCTAACCCTAACCCAAACCCTAACCCTCACCCTAAACCTAACCCTAACTCAAACCCTAACCCTTACCTTAACCCTAACCCAAACCCTAACACTAAACCTAACCCTAATCTTAATCCTAACACGAACCCTAACCCAAAAACTAAACCTAAGCCTAACCCAAACCCTAACCTTAACCCTAACCAAAACCCTAACCCTAACCCAAATCCAAACCCTAACCATAACCCTATCCCTAACCCAAACCCTAACCCTAACCCCAACGCTAACCCCAACCCTCACCCTAACCCTAACCCTAACCCTAACCCTATGCCTAACCCTAACCCTAACCCCAACACTAAACCTAACCCAAACCCAAAACCTAAACTTAACCCTAATGGTAACCCTAATCCTAACCCTAACCCTAACCATAACCATAACAATAACCCTAACCCTAAACCTAACCCAAACCCTAACCATAACCCTAACCCTAACCCTAACCCTAATCCTAACGCTAACACTAACCCTAACCCAAAACCAATCCCTAACCCTAATCCTAACCCTAACCCAATCCCTAACCCTCACCCTAAACCTAAACCTAACTCAAACCCTAACCCTTACCTTAACCCTAACCCAAACCCTAACCCTAAACCTAACCCAAACCCTAAACCTAACACTAACCCTAAACTCTAACCCTATCCATAACCCTAACCCAAACCCTAACCCTAAACCTAATCCTAACCCTAACCCTAACCCTAACCCTAACCCTAAACCTAACCCTCATCCTAACCCTAACCCTAACCCTAATGAAAACCCTATCATTAACCCTAACCCTAACCCTAACCCAAAACCTAAACCTAACCATAATCCTAACCCTAACCCTAACCGTAACCCTAACCCTAACCCTAATCATAACCCTAACCCTAACCCTAAAACAAACCCAACCCCTAACCCTAACCCTAACCCTAACGCAAACCGTAACCCTAACCGTAACCCTAACCCTAACTCAAACCCTAACATTAACCCTAACCATAACCCTAACCCAAACCCTAACCCAAATCCTTACCCTAAACCTAACCCTAACCCTAACCCTAACCCTAACCCAAACCATAACACTAACCCTAATCTTAACCCTAATGCTAAGCCTAAACCTAACTTAAACTCAAACCCTAACCTTAACCCTAACCCTAACCCTAACCCTAACCCTAATACAAACTCTAAACTTAACACTAATCCTAACCGTAACACTAACCCAAATCAAAACCTAAACCTAACCCTAATCCAAACCCTAACCCTAACCCTAACCCTAATCAAACCATAACACTAACACTAAACTTAACCCTAATGCTAACACTAAACCTAACTAAAACTCAAACCCTAACCCTAACCCTAACCCAAAACTTTACCCTAACACTAACCCTAACCCTAACTGAAACCCTAACCCTAACCCTAATTCTAAACCGAACCAAAAACATAACCCTAACCCTAAACCTAACCCAAAACCTAAATCTAACCCTAACCATAAACCTAAACCAAAATCTAACCCTAACCCTAACCCTAAACCTAATCCTAACCCTAACACTAACCCTAACCCTAACCCCAAATCAATCCCTGAACCTAACCCTAACCCTAAACCCTAACAATAACCCTAACCCTAACCCTAAACCTAACGTTAACACAAACCCTAAACTTAACCCTAAACGTAACCCTAATCCTAACCCTAACCCTAACCCTAATCCTAACGCTAACACTAACCCTAACCCAAACCCAATCCCTAACCCTAACCCAAACCCTAACCCTCACCCTAAACCTAACCCTAACTCAAACCCTAACCCTTACCTTAACCCTAACCCAAACCCTAACCCTAAACCTAACCCTAATCTTAATCCTAACACGAACCCTAACCCAAAAACTAAACCTAAGCCTAACCCAAACCCTAACATTAACCCTAACCCTAACCCTAACCCTAACCCAAATCTAAACCCTAACCATAAACATATCCCTAACCCAAACCCTAACCCTATCGCTAACACCAACCCTAACCCTGACCCTAACCCTAACCCTAACCCTAACCCTAACACTAAACCTAACCCAAACCCAAAACCTAAACTTAACCCTAATGGTAACCCTAATCCTAACCCTAACCCTAACCATAACCATAACAATAACCCTAACCCTAAACCTAACCCAAACCCTAACCATAACCCTAACCCTAACTACAACCCTAACCCTAACCCTAACCCTAATCCTAACGCTAACACTAACCCTAACCCAAAACCAATCCCTAACCCTAACCCTAACCCTAACCCAAACCCTAACCCTCACCCTAAACCTAAACCTAAATCTAAAACTACCCCTAACACTAACCCTAACGCTAACACGAACCCTAACACTAACCCTAATCCTAATCCTAACCCTAACGATAACCCTAACCCAAACCCTAACCCTAATCCAAACCCTAAACCTAACTCTAACCCTAACCCAAACCCTAACCCTAACCCTAACACTAACCGTAACCCTAACCCTAACCGAAACCCAAACCCTAAACCTAACCCTAATCGTAACCCTAACCCTAACCCTATTAATAACCCTAACCCAAACCCAAACCCTAACACTAACCCTAACACTAATCCTAACCCTAACCCTAACTCTAAACCTAACTGAAACCCAAACCCTAACCCTAACCCTAACCCAAACCCAAACCCTAAACCTAAACCTAAACCTAAACCTAACCCTTAAACAAACCCAAAACCAAACCCTAACCCTAACCTAAACCCTAACCCAAACCCAAATCCAAACCCTAATCCTAAACCTAAACCTAACCCTAACCCAAAGCCAAACCCTAAACCTATCCCTAACTCAAACCCAAACCTTTACCTTAACCCTAACCAAAACCCTAACCATAACCCTAACCCTAACGAAAACCCTAACACTAACACTAACCCTACACCTAACCCCTAACCCCTAACCGCAAACCTTAACCCAAAGCCTAAACCTAACCCTAACCCAAACCCAAACCCTTACGCTACCCGTACTCTAACCCAAAACTTAACCCTAGCTCTAACCCTTACCCCAACCTTACCCTTACCCTAACCCTAAACGTAACCCTAGCCCTAACCCAAACCCTAAACCTAACCCAAACCCAAACCCTAAACTTAACCCTAATCGTAACCCTAATCCTAACCCTAACCCTAACCCTAATCCTAACGCTAACACTAACCCTAACCCAAACCCAATCCCTAACCCTAACCCTAACCCTAACCCAAACCCTAACCCTCACCCTAAACCTAACCCTAACTCAAACCCTAACCCTTACCTTAACCCTAACCCAAACCCTAACACTAAACCTAACCCTAATCTTAATCCTAACACGAACCCTAACCCAAAAACTAATCCTAAGCCTAACCCAAACCCTAACCTTAACCCTAACCCAAACCCTAACCCTAACCCAAATCCAGACCCTAACCATAACCCTATCCCTAACCCAAACCCTAACCCTATCGCTAACGCTAACCCTAACCCTGACCCTAACCCTAACCCTAACCCTAACCCTATGCCTAACCCTAACCCTAAGCCCAACACTAAACCTAACCCAAACCCAAAACCTAAACTTAACCCTAATGGTAACCCTAATCCTAACCCTAACCCTAACCATAACCATAACAATAACCCTAACCCTAAACCTAACCCAAACCCTAACCATAACCCTAACCCTAACCCTAACCCTAATCCTAACGCTAACACTAACCCTAACCCAAAACCAATCCCTAACCCTAATCCTAACCCTAACCCAAACCCTAACCCTCACCCTAAACCTAAACCTAACTCAAACCCTAACCCTTACCTTAACCCTAACCCAAACCCTAACCCTAAACCTAACCCAAACCCTAAACCTAACACTAACCCTAAACTCTAACCCTAACCATAACCCTAACCCAAACCCTAACCCTAAACCTAATCCTAACCCTAATGCTAACCCTAACCATAACCCTAAACCAAACCCTAAACCTAACCCTAACCCTAACCCTAATGAAAACCCTATCATTAACCCTAACCCTAACCCTAACCCAAAACCTAAACCTAACCATAATCCTAACCCTACCCCTAACCGTAACCCTAACCCTAACCCTAATCATAACCCTAACCCTAACCCTAAAACAAACCCAACCCCTAACCCTAACCCTAACCCTAACGCAAACCGTAACCCTAACCGTAACCCTAACCCTAACTCAAACCCTAACATTAACCCTAACCATAACCCTAACCCAAACCCTAACCCAAATCCTTACCCTAAACCTAACCCTAACCCTAACCCTAACCCTAACCCAAACCATAACACTAACCCTAATCTTAACCCTAATGCTAAGCCTAAACCTAACTTAAACTCAAACCCTAACCTTAACCCTAACCCTAACCCTAACCCTAACCCTAATACAAACTCTAAACTTACCACTAATCCTAACCGTAACACTAAACCAAATCAAAACCTAAACCTAACGCTAATCCAAACCCTAAGCCTAACCCTAAGCCTAATCAAACCATAACACTAACACTAAACTTAACCCTAATGCTAACACTAAACCTAACTAAAACTCAAACCCTAACCCTAACCCTAACCCAAAACTTTACCCTAACACTAACCCTAACCCTAACTGAAACCCTAACCCTAACCCTAATTCTAAACCGAACCAAAAACATAACCCTAACCCTAAACCTAACCCAAAACCTAAATCTAACCCTAACCATAAACCTAAACCAAAATCTAACCCTAACCCTAACCCTAAACCTAATCCTAACCCTAACACTAACCCTAACCCTAACCCCAAATCAATCCCTGAACCTAACCCTAACCCTAAACCCTAACAATAACCCTAACCCTAACCCTAAACCTAACGTTAACACAAACCCTAAACTTAACCCTAAACGTAACCCTAATCCTAACCCTAACCCTAATCCTAACGCTAACACTAACCCTAACCCAAACCCAATCCCTAACCCTAACCCTAACCCTAACCCAAACCCTAACCCTCACCCTAAACCTAACCCTAACTCAAACCCTAACCCTTACCTTAACCCTAACCCAAACCCTAACCCTAAACCTAACCCTTATCTTAATCCTAACACGAACCCTAACCCAAAAACTAAACGTAAGCCTAACCCAAACCCTAACATTAACCCTAACCCTAACCCAAATCTAAACCCTAACCATAACCCTATCCCTAACCCAAACCCTAACCCTATCGCTAACACTAACCCTAACATTGACCCCAACCCTAACCCTAACCCTAACCCTAACACTAAACCTAACACAAACCCAAAACCTAAACTTAACCCTAATGGTAACCCTAATCCTAACCCTAACCCTAACCATAACCATAACAATAACCCTAACCCTAAACCTAACCCAAACCCTAACCATAACCCTAACCCTAACTACAACCCTAACCCTAACCCTAACCCTAATCCTAACGCTAACACTAACCCTAACCCAAAACCAATCCCTAACCCTAACCCTAACCCTAACCCAAACCCTAACCCTCACCCTAAACCTAAACCTAAATCTAAAACTACCCCTAACACTAACCCTAACGCTAACACGAACCCTAACACTAACCCTAATCCTAATCCTAACCCTAACGATAACCCTAACCCAAAACCTAACCCTAATCCAAACCTTAAACCTAACTCTAACCCTAACCCAAACCCTAAACCTAACCCTAACACTAACCGTAACCCTAACCCTAACCGAAACCCAAACCCTAAACCTAACCCTAATCGTAACCCTAACCCTAACCCTATTAATAACCCTAACCCAAACCCAAACCCTAACACTAACCCTAACACTAATCTTAACCCTAACCCTAACTCTAAACCTAACTGAAACCCAAACCCTAACCCTAACCCTAACCCAAACCCAAACCCTAAACCTAAACCTAAACCTAAACCTAACCCTTAAACAAACCCAAAACCAAACCCTAACCCTAACCCTAACCCCAACCCAAACCCAAACCCAAACACTTATCCTAAACCTAAACCTAACCCTAACCCAAAGCCAAACCCTAAACCTATCCCTAACTCAAACCGAAACCCTTATCTTAACCCTAACCCAAACCCTAACCATAACCCTAACCCTAACCCAAACCCTAACACTAACACTAACCCTACACCTAACCCCTAACCCCTAACCGCAAACATTAACCCAAAGCCTAAACCTAACCCTAACCCAAACCCAAACCCTAACCCTACCCTTACTCTAACCCAAAACTTAACCCTAACTCTAACCCTAACCCAAACCTTACCCTAACCCTAACCCTAAACGTAACCCTAGCCCTAACACAAACCCTAAACCTAACCCAAACCCAAACCCTAAACTTAACCCTAATCGTAACCCTAATCCTAACCCTAACCCTAATCCTAACGCTAACACTAACCCTAACCCAAACCCAATCCCTAACCCTAACCCTAACCCTAACCCAAACCCTAACCCTCACCCTAAACCTAACCCTAACTCAAACCCTAACCCTTACCTTAACCCTAACCCAAACCCTAACCCTAAACCTAACCCTAATCTTAATCCTAACACGAACCCTAACCCAAAAACTAAACCTAAGCCTAACCCAAACCCTAACCTTAACCCTAACCCTAACCCTAACCCTAACCCAAATCCAAACCCTAACCATAACCCTATCCCTAACCCAAACCCTAAGCCTATCGCTAACGCTAACCCTAACCCTGACCCTAACCCTAACCCTAACCCTAACCCTATGCCTAACCCTAAACCTAACCCCAACACTAAACCTAACCCAAACCCAAAACCTAAACTTAACCCTAATGGTAACCCTAATCCTAACCCTAACCCTAACCATAACCATAACAATAACCCTAACCCTAAACCTAACCCAAACCCTAACCATAACCCTAACCCTAACTACAACCCTAACCCTAACCCTAACCCTAATCCTAACGCTAACACTAACCCTAACCCAAAACCAATCCCTAACCCTAACCCTAACCCTAACCCAAACCCTAACCCTCACCATAAACCTAAACCTAACTCATACCCTAACATTTACCTTAACCCTAAACCAAACCCTAACCCTAAACCTAACCCAAACCCTAAACCTAACACTAACCCTAAACTCTAACCCTATCCATAACCCTAAACCAAACCCTAACCCTAACCCTAACCCTAACCCTAACCCTAACCCTAACCCTAACCCTAAACCTAACCCTCATCCTAACCCTAACCCTAACCCTAATGAAAACCCTATCATTAACCCTAACCCTAACCCTAACCCTAACCCAAAACCTAAACCTAACCATAATCCAAACCCTAACCCTAACCGTAACCCTAACCCTAACCCTAATCATAACCCTAACCCTAACCCTAAAACAAACCCAACCCCTAACCCTAACCCTAACCCTAACCCAAACCGTAACCCTAACCGTAACCCTTACCCTAACTCAAACCCTAACATTAACCCTAACCATAACCCTAACCCAAACCCTAACCCAAATCCTAACCCTAAACCTAACCCTAACCCTAACCCTAACCCTAACCCAAACCATAACACTAACCCTAATCTTAACCCTAATGCTAAGCCTAAACCTAACTTAAACTCAAACCCTAACCCTAACCCTAACCCTAACCCTAACCCAAACCCTAACCCAAACACTAACCCTAACCCTAACCCAAACCCTAACCCTAAACCTAACCCTAACCCTTATCCTAACAATAAACCTAACCCAAAACATAACACTAACCCTAAACCAAACCCTAACCCTAACCCAAACCCTAACCCTAACCAAACCCTAACCCTAACCCAAACCCTAACCCTAAACTTAACCGTAACCCTAATCCTAACCCTTACCCTAACCCAAAAACTAACCCTAACACTAACCCTCCCAAACCCTAACCCTAAACCAAACCGTAACCCTAACACTAACCCTAACCCTAATCCTAAACCTAACCCTAACCTTAACGCAAAAAGTAAACCTAAACCTAATCCTAACCCTAACCAAAACCCTAACCCAAACCCTAACCCTAAATCTAACCCTAACCTATATCCTAACCCTAAACCTAACCCAAAAAATAACACTAACCCTAAACCAAACCCTAACCCTAACTCTAACCCTAACCCTAACCCAAACCCTAACCCTAACCGAAAACCTAACCCTAAACCTAACCCTAACCCTAATCCTAACTCTTACCCTAACCCAAAAACTAACCCTAACACTAACCCTAAACCAAAACCTAACCGTAACCCAAATTGTAACCCTAACACTAACCCTAACACTAATCCTAAACCTAACCCTTACCCTAACCCAAAAAGTAAACCTAAACCTAACCCTAACCCTAACCAAAACCCTAACCCTAACCATAACCCTAAACCTAATACCTAACCCCTAACAACAAACGTTAACCCAAACCATAACCCTAACCCTAACCGTAAACTTAACCCTAACCCTAACCCTAACCCTAAACCTAATAAAAAACCCAAACCCTAAACTTAACCCTAATCGTAACCCTAACCCTATCCATAACCCTACCCCAAACCCTAACCCTAACCCAAACGCTAACCCTAACCCAAACCCTAACCCTATCGCTAACTCTAACCCTAACCCTAATCAAACCATAACACTAAACCTAACGTTAAACCTAACGTTAAACATAAAACTAATTCAAACTCAAAACCTAAACATAACCCTAGCCCTAACCCAAACCTTAACCCTTACACTAACCCTAACCCTAATCCTAATTCGAACCCGAACACAAACCCTAACCCTAACCCTAAACCTAACCCAAAACCTAAACCTAACACTCACCCAAATCCTATCCCTAACCCTAACCTAAACCAAATCCCTAAACCTAACTCTAATCCTATCCCTAACCGTAATCCTAAACCTAACCCTATCCTTTATCCTACTCCTAACCCTAACCCTAACACAAACCCAACCCCTAACTCTAACCCTAAACCAAACCCTATCCTTAACCCTAACCCTAACTCAAACCCTAACCCTAACCCTAACCCAAACCCTAACCCAAAACCTAACCCTAACCCTAAAACTAACCCAAACCCTAACCCTAAACCTAACCTAAACCAAAACCCTAACCCTAATCCTAACCCTAACCCTAACCCTAATGAAAACCCTATCATTAACCCTAACCGTAACCCTAACCCAAAACCTAAACCTAACCATAATCCTAACCCTAACCCTAACCGTAACCCTAACCCTAACCCTAAACCTAATCCTAACCCTAACCCTAACCCTAACACAAACCCAACCCATAACCCTAACCCTAACCCTAACCCAAACCGTAAACCTAACCGTAACCCTAACCTTAAATCAAACCCTAACATTAACCCTAACCATAACCCTAACTCAAACCCTAACCCAAATCCTAACCCTAAACCTAACCCTAACCCTAACCCAAACCCTAACCCAAATCCTAACCCTAACCCTAACCCTAACAGTAACCCTAACCCTAACTCAAACACTAACCCTAACCCTAACCCTAACCCTTATCCTAACCCTAAACTTAACCCAAAAAATAACACTAACCCTAAACCAAACCCTAACCCTAAGCTAACCCTAACCCTAAATCAAACCCTAACCCTAAACCAAACCCTAACCCTAAACCTAACCCTAACCCTAACCCAAACCGTAACCCTAACACTAACCCTAACCCTAACCCTAACCCTAACCCAAACCGTAACCCTAACACTAACCCTAACCCTAAATCTAACGCAAAAAATAACACTAACCCTAAACCAAACCTTAACCCTAACACTAACCCTAACCCTAACCCAAATCCTAATCCTAACCCTAACCCAAACCCTAACACAAAACCTAACCCTAACCCTGATCCTAAACATAACCCTAACCCACATCCAAAAAGTAAACCTAAACCTAACCCTAACCCTAACCCAAATCCTAACCCTAACCATAACCCTAAACCTAATACCTCACCCCTAACAACAAACGTTAACACAAACCATAACCCTAACCCTAACCGTAAACTTAACCCTAAACCTAACAAAAAACCCAAACCCTTAACTTAACCCTAATCGTAACGCTAACCCTATCCATAACCCTACCCCAAACCCTAGCCCTAACCCAAAACCTAACCCTAACCCAAACCCCAACCCCATCGCTAACTCTAACCCTAACCCTAATCAAACCATAACACTAACCCTAACGTTAAACCTAACGTTAACATAAACCTAATTCAAACTCAAAACCTAACCCTAACCCTAACCCTAACCCAAACCTTAAACCTAACCCTAACCCTAACCCTAATCCTAATTCTAAGCCGAACACAAACCATAACCCTAACCCTAAACCTAACCCAAAACCTAAACCTAACACTAACCCTAACCCTAAACCATACCCTAACTCTAACCCTAAACCTGAACCTAACCCTAACCCAAACCCTAACAATAACCCTAACCCTAACCCTAACCCAAACCCTAACCCTAACCCAAATCCTAATCCTAACCCTAACCCAAACCCTAACACAAAACCTAACCCTAACCCTGATCCTAAACATAACCCTAACCCAAAACTAACCCTAAAACTAACCCTAACCCTAACCCTAACCCAAACCATAACACTAACCCTAATTCTAAGCCTTAACCTAACTCAAACTCAAACCCTAACCCTAAACCTAACCCTAAACCAAACCCTAACCCTAACACTAACCTAAACCTAACTCAAACCCTAACCATAACCCTAACTGTAATCCGAACCCAAACCCTAACCCTAACCCTAAACCTAACCAAAAACCTAAACCTAAACCTAACCCTAACCCAAACCCTAACCGTAACACTAACCCTAACATTAACACTAACCCAAATCCTAACCCTAAACCTAACACAAACCAAAATCCTAACCCTAACTCTAACTCTAATCCTAAACCTAACCCTAATACTAACCCTAACCCTAAACCTAACCCAAATCCTAACCCTAACCCTAACGCTCACACAAACCCAACCACTAACACTAACCCTAACACTAACCCAAACCCTAACCCTAACCCTAACCCTAACCCTAACTCAAACCCTAACCCTAATCCTAACCCTAACCCAAACCCTAACCCTAAACCTAACCCTAACCCTAAACCTAACCCTAACCCATAAACTAACCCTAACACTAACCCTAACCCTAAAACTAACCCAAACCCTAACCCTAAACCTAACCCAAACAAAAAACCTAACCCAGACTCTAACTCTAATCATAAACCTAACCCTAATCCTAACCCTAACCCTAACCCTAATCCTAACCCTAACCGTAACCCTAACACAAAACCAACCTCTAACACTAACCCTAACCCTAACCCAAACCCTAACCCAAACCCTAACCCTAACCCTAACCCTAACCCTAACTCTAAGTCTAATCCTAAAACTAACCCTAATCCTAACCCTAACCCTAACCCTAACCCTAACCCAAAACCTAAACCTAACCCTAATCCTAACCCTAATCCTAACCATAACCCTAACCCTAATCCTAAACCTAACCCTAACCCTAACACAAACCCAACCCCTAACCCTAACACAAACCCAACCCGTAACGCTAACCCTAACCCTAACCCAAACCGTAACCCTAACCCTAACCCTAACCCTAACCCTAACCCTAACCAAAATCCTAAACGTAACCCTAACCCTAACCCTAACCCTAACCCTAACTCAAACCCTAAACCTAACCCTAACCCAATCCCTAACACTAACACTAACCCTAACACTAACCAAAACCCTAACCCTAACCCTAAACCAAACCAAAAACCCTAACCATAACTCAAACCCTAACCCTAACCCTAACCCAAACCCTAACCCTAAACCTAACCCTAACATTTATCCTAACCCTAAATCTAACGCAAAAAATAACACTAACCCTAAACCAAACCTTAACCCTAACACTAACCCTAACCCTAACCCAAACCCTAATCCTTACCCAAACCCTAAGCCTAAACCTAACCCTAACACTAATCCTAACCCTACCCCAAAGCCAAGAACTAACCCTAACCCGAACCCTAACCCAAACCCTAATCCTAACCCTAACCCAGCCCAAACCCTAACCCTAACCCTAACCCTAAACCTAAACTTAACCCAAACCCTAACACAAACCCTAACCCTAAACCCTAACACAAACCCTATCCCTAACCCTAACCCTAACCCTAAATCAAACTCTAACCCTAACTGTAACCCTAACCCAAAATCTCAACCTAACCGTAACACAAACCCTAACCTAAACCCTAACAATAACCCTAACCTAACCCTATTCCTAACACTAACCCTAACCCTAACACTAACCCTAACCTTATTCCTAACCCTAACCCAAAACCCTAACCCTAACGAATACCCTAAACATAACCCTCACGCTAACTCTAACCCTAACCCAAACCCTAACACTAACCCTAACCCTAACCCAAACACTAACCCTAACCCTACCCCTAACCCTAACCCAAACCGTAACACTAACCCTAACCTTAACCCTAATGCTAAGCCTAAACATAACTCAAACTCAAACCCTAATGCTAAACCTAACCCTAAACCAAACACTAACCCTAACACTAACCTAACCCTAACTCAAACCCTAACCATAACACTAAATCTAACCCGAACCCAAACCCTAACCCTAACCCTAAACCTAACCAAAAACCTAAACCTAACCCTAACACTAACCCTAACCCAAACCCTAACCCTAACACTAACCCTAACCCTAAAACTAACCCAAATCCTAACCCTAACCCTAACCCAAACCAAAACCCTAACCCTAACTCTAATCCTATCCCTAACCCAAATCCTAACCCTAACCCTATCCCTTATCCTAAACCTAACCCTAACCCTAACACAAACCTAACTCCTAAACCTAACCCTAACCCAAACCCTAACCCTAACCCTAACCCTAACTCAATCCCTAACCCTAACCCTAACCCTAACCCAAACCCTAACCCTAAACCTAACCCTAACCCTAATCCTAAACCTAACCCTAACCCAAAAACTAACCCTAACACTAACCCTAAACCTAAAACTAACCCAAAACCTAACCCTAACCCTAACCTAAACCAAAACCCTAACCCTAACTCTAATCCTAACCCTAAACCTAATCAAAACCCTATCATTAACCCTAAACCTAACCCTAACCCTAACCCTAACCCTAACCCAAACCCTAACCCAAATCCTAAACCTAACCCTAACCCTAACCCTAACCCTAACCCTAACCCTAACTCAAACACTAAGCCTAACCCTAACCCAAACCCTAACCCTAAACCTAACACTAACCCTTATCGTAAACCTAAACCTAACCCGAAAAATAACACTAACCCTAAATCAAACCCTAACCCTAACCCTAACCCTAACCCTAACCCAAACCCTAACCCTTACCCAAAACCTAAATCTAAACCTATCCCTAACCCTAATCCTAACCCTAACCCTAACCCAAAAACTAACCCTAACTCGAACCCTAACCCAAACCCTAATCCTAACCCTAACCCTAACCCAAACCCTAACCCTAACACTATTCCTAACCCTAACCCTAAACCTAACCTTAACCCAAAACCTAACCCACACACTAACCCTAACCCTAACCCTAACTCAAACTCTAACCCTAACTCGAACCCTAACCCTAACCGAAACACAAATCCAAACCCTAACAATAACCCTAACCCCATTCCTAACACTAACCCTAACCGTAACCCTAAACATAACCCTGTTCCTAACCCTAACCCTAAACCCTAAACATAACCAAAAACCTAAACCTATCCGTAACCCTAACCCGAATCCTAACCCAAATCCTAACCCTAACCCTAAACATAACCAAAAACCTAAACCTAACCCTAACCCTAACCCTAACCCAAACCCTAACCCTAACACTAACCCTAACCCTAACACTAACCCAAATCCTAACCCTAACATTAACCCAAACCAAAACCCTAACCCTAACTCTAATCCTAACCCTAACCCTAATCAAAACCCTAACATTTAACCTAACCCTAACCCTAACCCAAAACCTAAACCTAAACCTAATCATAAACCTAACCCTAACCCTAACCCTAACCCTAACTCAAACCCTAACCATAACTCTAATTCTAAACCGAACCCAAAACCTAAACCTAACCCTAACACAAACTCTAACCCAAACCCTAACAATATCCCTAACCCTAACCCTATTCCTAAACCTAACCGTAACCCTAACCCTAACCCTAAA
Source organism: Eospalax fontanierii (assembly GCA_035773235.1). NCBI lineage: Eukaryota > Metazoa > Chordata > Mammalia > Rodentia > Spalacidae > Eospalax > Eospalax fontanierii. Next base: position 14,921,548 of record JAJHUQ010000033.1, read on the forward strand.
CCTATTCCTAACCTTTACCCTAACCCTAACCTTAACCCAAACCCTAACCCTAAACCTAACCCTAACCCAAACCCTAATCAAACCCTAACCCTAACCCAAAACCTAACCCTAACACTAACCTTAAACGTAATCCTAAACGTAACCCTAACCCTAACCCAAAATGTAAACGTAACCCTAAACTTAACACTAACCCAAACCCTAACCCTAACCCAAATCCTAATCCTAACCTTAACCCTAATCCTAAACCTATCTCTAACCCTAACCCAAACACTAACCCTAACCCTAACCCTAACCCAAACCCGAGCCCTAACCCTAACCCTAACCCTAACCCAAACCCTATCCCTAACACTAACCCTAACCCTAAATCTAACCCAAATCCTAACCCTAACCCTAACCCAAACCAGAATACTAACCCTAACTCTAATCTTATCCCTAACCCTAAACCTAACCCTAACCCTAACCCTTATCCTAAACCTAACCCTAACCCTAACACAAACCTAACCCCTAACCCTAACCCTAACCCAAACCCTAACCCTAAACCTAACACTAACCCTAACACTAACCCAAACCCTAACCCTAACCCTAACCCAAACCAAAACACTAACCCTAACTCTAATCCTATCCCTAAACCTAATCCTAACCCTAACCCTAACCCTTATCCTAAACCTAACCCTAACCCTAACACAAACCTAACCCCTAACCCTAACCCTAACCCAAACCCTAACCCTAACCCTAACCCTAACTCAAACCCTAAACCTAACCAAAACCCTAACCCAAACCCTAACCCTAAACCTAACCCTAAACCTAATCCTAAACCTAACCCTAACCCAAAAACTAACCCTAACACTAACCCTAACCCTAAAACTAACCCAAACCCTAACCCTAACCCTAACCTAAACCAAAACCCTAAACCTAAATCTAATCCTAACCCTAACCCTAATCAAAACCCTATCATTAACCCTAAACCTAACCCTAACCCAAAACCTAAACCTAACCCTAATCCTAACCCTAACCCTAACCGTAACCCTAACCCTAACCCTAACCCTAACCCTAACACAAACCCAACCCCTAACCCTAACACAAACCCAACCCCTGAACCTAACCCTAACACTAACCCAAATCGTAACCCTAACCCTAACCCTAAACCTAACCGTAACACAAACCCTAACCCTAAACCTAACCCTAACCCTAACCCTAACCCTAACCCTAACCCTAACTCAAACCCTAAACCTAACGCTAACCCAAACAATAACACTAACACTAACACTAACCCTAACACTAACCCAAACCCTAACAATAACACTAAACCAAACCAAAACCCTAACCCTAACTCTCATCCTAACCCTTATCCTAACCCTAACCCTAACCCTAACCCTAACCCTAACTCAAACCCTAACCCTAACCCTAACCCTAACCCAAACCCTAACCCTAACCCTAACCCTAACACAAACCCAACCCCTAACCCTAACACAAACCCAACCCCTAACCCTGAACCTAACCCTAAACCAAACAGTAACCCTAACCCTAAACCTAACCATAACCCTAACCCTAACCCAAACCCTAACCCTAACCGTAACCCTGACCCTAACCCTAACCCAACTGAAACCCTAACCCTAACCCTAATCCAAACCCTAACACTAACCCTAACACTCACCCAAACCCTAACACTAACCCTAAACGAAAGCAAAACCCTAACCCTAACCCTAACTCAAACCCTAACCCTAACCCTAACCCAAACCCTAACCCTAAACCTAACCCTAACCCTTATCCTAACACTAAATCTAACGCAAAAAATAAAACTAACCCTAAACCAAACATTAACCCTAACCCTAACCCTAACCCAAACCCTAACCCTTACCCAAACCCTAAAACTAAACCTAAACCTAACCCTAATCCTAACATTAACCCTAACCCAAGAACTAACCCTAACCCTAACCCTAACCCTAACGCTAACCCAAAACCTATACCTAACCCTAATCCTAACCCTAACCCTAAACCTAACGAAAAACCTAAACCTAACCCTAACCCTAAACCTAAGGAAAAACCTAAACCTAACCCTAACCCTAACCCTAACCCAAACCCTAACCCTAACACTAACCCTAACCCTAACCCTAACACTAACCCAAACCCTAACGCTAACCCTAACCCAAACCATAACGCTAACCCTAACTCTAATCCTAAACCTAACCCTAACCCTAACCCAAACCCTAACCCTTATCCTAACACTAACCCTAACCCTAACACAAACCCAACCCCTAACCGCTACCCTAACCCAAACCCCAACCCCTACCCTTACCCTAACTCAAACCCTAACCTTAACCCGAACCCTAACCCTAACCAAAACCCTAACCCTAAACCTAACCCTAACCCTAATCCTTAACCTAACCCTATCCCTAATCCTAAACCTAACCCTAACCCTAACACAATCCGAACCCCTAACCCTAACCCTAACCCTAATTCAAACCCTAACCACAACTCTAATTCTAACCCGAAACCAAACCCTAAACCTAACCCTAACCCTAACCCTAACTCAAACCCTAACCCTAACCCTACCGCAAACCCTAACCATAAACCTAACCCTAACCCTAATCCTAACCCTAACCCTAACGCAAAAACTAACCCTAACACTAACCCTAACCCTAAAACTAACCCAAACGCTAACCCTAAGCCTAACTCAAACCAAAACCCTAACACTAACTCTAATCCTAACCCTAACCCTAATCAAAACCCTAACATTTACCCTAACACTAACCCTAACCCAAAACCTAAACCTAACCCTAATCCTAAACCTAACCCTAACCCTAATCCTAACCTTAACCCTAACCCTAACAGAAACCCAACCCCTAACCCTAACACTAAACCAAACCAAAACCCTCACCCTAACTCTAATCCTAACCCTTATCCTAACCCTAACCCTAACACTAACCCTAACCCTAACTCAAACCCAACCCCTGAACCTAACCCGAACACTAACCCAAATCGTAACCCTAACCCTAACCCTAACCCAAACCCTAACCCAAACCAAAACCCTAACCCTAACTCTAATCCTAAACCTAACCCTAATCCTAACCCAAACCCTAATCCTTATCCTAACACTAACCCTAACCCTAACACAAAACCAACCCCTAACAGTAACCCTAACCCAAACCCCAAACCTAACCCTAACCCTAACTCAAACCCTAACCCTAACCCTAAACCTAACCCTAACCCTAACCCTAACCCTAACCCTAACCCTAACCCAAACCCTAACCCTTACCCAAACCCTAAACCTAAACCTAAAGCTAACCCTAATCCTAGCATTAACCCTAACCCAAGAACTAACCCTAACCCTAAACCTAACCCTAACCCAAAACCCAACCCTAACCCTAACCCTAACCCAAACCCTTACCCTAAACCTAACCCTAACCCTAATCCTAAATCTAACCCTAACCCAAAAAGTAACCCTAACACTAACCCTAACCTTAAAACTAACACAAATCCTAACCCTAACCCTAACGTAAACCAAAACCCTAACTCTAACTCTAATCCTAACCCTAACCCTAATCAAAATCCTAACATTAACCCTAACCCTACCCCTAACTCAAACACTAACCCTAACCCTATCCCAAACCCTAACCCTAAACCTACCCCTAACCCTTATCCTGACGCTAAACCTAACACAAAAAATAACACTAAACCTAAACCAAACCCTAACCCTAACCCTAACCCTATCCCTAACCCTAACCCAAACCCAAACCCTTACCCAAACCCTAAACCTAAACCTAAACCTAACCCTAATCCTAACCCTAACCCTAACCCAAAAACTAACCCTAACTCGAACCCTAACCCAAACCCTAATCCTAACCCTAACCCTAAACCAAACCCTAACCCTAACCGTGTTCCTAACCCTAACCCTAAACCTAACCTTAACCCAAACCCTAACCCAAACACTAACCCTAACCCTAACTCAAACTCGAACCCTAACTCGAACCCTAACCCTAACCCAAACATTAACCCAAACCCTAACAATAACCATAAACCTAACCCTATTCCTAACACTAACCCTAACCCTAACCCTAACCCTAACCCTATTCCTAACCCTAACCCTAAACCCTAACCCTAACCAATACCCTAAACATAACATTCACGCTAACCCTAACCCAAACCCAAACCCCAACCCTAACCCTAAACCTAACGAAAAACCTAAACCTAACCCTACCCCTAAACCTAACGAAAAACCTAAACCTAACCCTAACCCTAACCCTAACCCAAACCCTAACCCTAACACTAACCCTAACCCTAACCCTAACACTAACCCAAACCCTAACCCTAACCCTAACCCAAACCATAACGCTAACCCTAACTCTAATCCTAAACCTAACCCTAATCCTAACCCAAACCCTAACCCTTATCCTAACACTAACCCTAACCCTAACACAAACCCAACCCCTAACCGATACCCTAACCCAAACCCCAACCCTAACCCTAACCCTAACTCAAACCCTAACCTTAACCCGAACCCTAACCCTAACCAAAACCCTAACCCTAAACCTAACCCTAACCCTAATCCTTAACCTAACCCTATCCCTAATCCTAAACCTAACCCTAACCCTAACACAATCCGAACCCCTAACCCTAACCCTAACCCTAATTCAAACCCTAACCACAACTCTAATTCTAACCCGAAACCAAACCCTAAATCTAACCCTAACCCTAACCCTAACTCAAACAATAACCCTAACCCTAACGCAAACCCTAACCATAAACCTAACCCTAACCCTAATCCTAACCCTAACCCTAACGCAAAAACTAACCCTAACACTAACCCTAACCCTAAAACTAACCCAAACGCTAACCCTAAGCCTAACTCAAACCAAAACCCTAACACTAACTCTAATCCTAACCCTAACCCTAATCAAAACCCTAACATTTACCCTAACACTAACCCTAACCCAAAACCTAAACCTAACCCTAATCCTAACCCTAACCCTAACCCTAATCCTAACCCTAACCCTAACCCTAACAGAAACCCAACCCCTAACCCTAACACTAAACCAAACCAAAACCCTAACCCTAACTCTAATCCTAACCCTTATCCTAACCCTAACCCTAACACTAACCCTAACCCTAACTCAAACCCAACCCCTGAACCTAACCCGAACACTAACCCAAATCGTAACCCTAACCCTAACCCTAACCCTAACCCAAACCAAAACCCTAACCCTAACTCTAATCCTAAACCTAACCCTAATCCTAACCCAAACCCTAACTCTTATCCTAACACTAACCCTAACCCTAACACAAACCCAACCCCTAACACTAACCCTAACCCAAACCCCAAACCTAACATTAACCCTAACTCAAACCCTAACCCTAACCCTAAACCTAACCCTAACCCTAACCCTAACCCTAACCCAAACCCTAACTCTTACCCAAACCCTAAACCTAAACCTAAACCTAACCCTAATCCTAGCATTAACCCTAACCCAAGAACTAACCCTAACCCTAACCCTAACCCTAACCCAAACCCCAACCCTAACCCTAACCCTAACCCAAACCCTAACCCTAAACCTAACCCTAACCCTAATCCTAAATCTAACCCTAAACCAAAAAGTAACCCTAACACTAACCCTAACCTTAAAACTAACCCAAATCCTAACCCTAACCCTAACGTAAAACAAAACCCTAACCCTAACTCTAATCCTAACCCTAACCCTAATCAAAACCCTAACATTAACCCTAACCCTAACCCTAACTCAAACACTAACCCTAACCCTATCCCAAACCCTAACCCTAAACCTAACCCTAACCCTTATCCTAACGCTAAACCTAACACAAAAAATAACACTAAACCTAAACCAAACCCTAACCCTAACCCTAACCCTATCCCTAACCCTAACCAAACCCAAACCCTTACCCAAACCCTAAACCTAAACCTAAACCTAACCCTAATCCTAACCCTAACCCTAACCCAAAAACTAACCCTAACTCGAACCCTAACCCAAACCCTAATCCTAACCCTAACCCTAAACCAAACCCTAACCCTAACCGTGTTCCTAACCCTAACCCTAAACCTAACCTTAACCCAAACCCTAACCCAAACACTAACCCTAACCCTAACTCAAACTCGAACCCTAACTCGAACCCTAACCCTAACACAAACACTAACCCAAACCCTAACAATAACCCTAAACCTAACCCTATTCCTAACACTAACCCTAACCCTAACCCTAACCCTAACCCTATTCCTAACCCTAACCCTAAACCCTAACCCTAACCAATACCCTAAACATAACATTCACGCTAACCCTAACCCAAACCCAAACCCCAACCCTAACCCTAAACCTAACCAAAAACCTAAACCTAACCCTAACCCTAACCCTAACCCAAACCCTAAGCCTAATACTAACCCTAACCCTAACACTAACCAAAATCCTAACCCTAACATTAACCCAAACCAAAACCCTAACCCTAACTCTAATCCTAACCCTAACCCTAATCAAAACCCTAACATTAAACCTAACCCTAACCCTAACCCAAAACCTAAACCTAACCCTAATCCTTAACCTAACCCTATCCCTAAACCTAAACCTAACCCTAACCCTAACACAATCCGAACCCCTAACCCTAACCCTAACCCTAATTCAAACCCTAACCACAACTCTAATTCTAACCCGAAACCAAACCCTAAACCTAACCCTAACCCTAACCCTAACTCAAACCCTAACCCTAACCCTAACGCAAACCCTAACCATAAACCTAACCCTAACCCTAATCCTAACCCTAACCCTAACGCAAAAACTAACCCTAACACTAACCCTAACCCTAACACTAACCCAAACGCTAACCCTAAGCCTAACTCAAACCAAAACCCTAACACTAACTCTAATCCTAACCCTAACCCTAATCAAAACCCTAACATTTACCCTAACCCTAACCCTAACCCAAAACCTAAACCTAACCCTAATCCTAACCCTAACCCTAACCCTAATCCTAACCCTAACCCTAACCCTAACAGAAACCCACCCCCTAACCCTAACACTAAACCAAACCAAAACCCTAAACCTAACTCTAATCCTAACCCTTATCCTAACCCTAACCCTAACCCTAACCCTAACCCTAACTCAAACCCAACCCCTGAACCTAACCCTAACACTAACCCAAATCGTAACCCTAACCCTAACCCTAACACAAACCCTAACCCTAAACCTAACCCTAACCCTAACCCTAACCCTAACCCTAACTCAAACCCTAAACCTAACGCTAACCCAAACAATAACACTAACACTAACACTAACCCTAACACTAACCCAAACCCTAACACTAACACTAAACCAAACCAAAACCCTAACCCTAACTCTAATCCTAACCCTTATCCTAACCCTAACCCTAACCCAAACCCTAACCCTAACTCAAACCCTAACCCTAACCCTAACCCAAACCCTAATCCTAACCCTAACCCTAACACAAACCCAACCTCTAACCCTAACCCTAACCCTAACACTAACCCTAAACGAAACCAAAACCCTAACCCAAACCCTAACCCTAACCCTAACCCTAACCCTAACCCTAAACCTAACCCTAACCCTAATCCTAACACTAACTCTAACCCAAAAACTAACCCAAACCCTAACCCTAAATCTAAACCAAACCAAAACCCGAACCCTAACTATAATCCTAACCCTAACCGTAAACAAAACCCTAACATTAACCCTAACCCTAACCCAAAACCTAAACCTAACCCTAATCTTAACCCTAACCCTAACCTTAATCCTAACCCTAACCCTAACCCTAACACAAACCCAACCCCTAACCCTAACACAAACCCAACCCCTAACCCTGAACCTAACCCTAAACCAAACCGTAACCCTAACCCTAAACCTAACCATAACCCTAACCCTAACCCAAACCCTAACCCTAACCGTAACCCTGACCCTAACCCTAACCCTAACCCAACTGAAACCCTAACCCTAACCCTAATCCAAACCCTAACACTAACCCTAACATTCACCCAAACCCTAACACTAACCCTAAACGAAACCAAAACCCTAACCCTAACCCTAACTCAAACCCTAACCCTAACCCTAACCCAAACCCTAACCCTAAACCTAACCCTAACCCTTATCCTAACACTAAATCTAACGCAAAAAATAAAACTAACCCTAAACCAAACATTAACCCTAACCCTAACCCTAACCCAAACCCTAACCCTTACCCAAACACTAAAACTAAACCTAAACCTAACCCTAATCCTAACATTAACCCTAACCCAAGAACTAACCCTAACCCTAACCCTAACCCTAACGCTAACCCAAAACCTATACCTAAACCTAATCTTAACCCTAACCCTAAACCTAACGAAAAACCTAAACCTAACCCTAACCCTAACCCTAACCCAAACCCTAACCCTAACACTAACCCTAACCCTAACCCTAACACTAACCCAAACCCTAACCCTAACCCTAACCCAAACCAAAACCCTAACCCTAACTCTAATCCTAACCCTAACCCTAATCCTAACCCAAACCCTAACCCTTATCCTAACACTAACCCTAACCCTAACACAAACCCAACCCCTAACCGTAACCCTAACCCAAACCCCAACCCTAACCCTAACCCTAACTCAAACCCTAACCTTAACCTGAACCCTAACCCTAACCAAAACCTAACCCTAAACCTAACCCTAACCCTAATCCTAAACCTAACCCTAACCCAAAAACTAACCCTAACACTAACCCTAACCTTAAAACTAACCCAAATCCTAACCCTAACCCTAACCTAAACCAAAACCCTAACCCTAACTCTAATCCTCACCCTAACCCTAATCAACACCCTAACATTAACCCTAACCCTAACCCTAATCAACACCCTAACATTAACCCTAACCCTAACCCTAACCCAAAACCTAAACCTAACGCTAATCCTAACTCTAACCCTAACCCTAACCCTAACACAAATCCTATCCCTAACCCTAACCCTAACCCTAACCTTAACTCAAACTCGAACACTAACCCTAACCCAAACCCTAACCCTTACCCAAACCCTAAACCTAAACCTAAACCTAACCCTAATCCTAACCCTAACCCTAACCCAAAAACTAACCCTAACTCGAACCCTAACCCAAACCCTAATCCTAAACCTAACCTTAACCCAAACCCTAACCAAACCCTAACCCTAACCCTAACCCTAACCCTAACTCAAACTCGAACCCTAACTCGAACCCTAACCCTAACCCAAACACTAAACCAAACTCTAACAATAACCCTAAACCTAACCCTATTCCTAACACTAACCCTAACCCTAACCCTAACCCTAACCCTATTCCTAACCCTAACCCTAAACCCTAACCCTAACCAATACCCTAAACATAACATTCACGCTAACCCTAACCCTAACCCAAACCCTAACCCTAACCCTAAACCTAACCAAAATCCTAAACCTAACCCTAACCCTAACCCTAACCCAAACCCTAACCCTAACCCTAACCCTAACCCTAACCCTAAACCTAACCCTAACCCTAATCCTAACACTAACCCTAACCCAAAAACTAACCCAAACACTAACCCTAACCCTAAAACAAACCAAAATCCTAACCCTAACTATAATCCTAACCCTAACCCGAAACAAAACCCTAACATTAACCCTAACCCTAACCCTAACCCAAAACCTAAACCTAACCCTAATCCTAACCCTAAACCTAACCCTAATCCTAACCCTAACCCTAACCCTAACACAAACCCAACCCCTAACCCTAACACAAACCCAACCCCTAACCCTGAACCTAACCCTAAACCAAACCGTAAATCTAACCCTAACCCTAACCCTAACCCTAACCCTAACCCTAACCCTAACCCTAACCCAAACCCTAACCCTAACCGTAACCCTAACCCTAACCCTAACCAAAACCCTAACTCAAACACTAATCCTAACGCTAACACAAACCCTAACCCTAAACCTAACCCTAACCTTTATCCTAACACTAAATCTCACGCAAAAAATAAAACTAACCCTATACCAAAACTTAACCCTAACCCTAACCCTAACCCAAACCCTAACCCTTACCCAAACTCTAAACCTAAACCTAAACCTAACCCTAATCCTAACATTAACCCTAACCCTTATCCTAACACTAACTCTAACCCTAACACAAACCCAACCCCTAACACTAACCCTAACCCAAACCATAACCCTAAACCTAACCCTAACCCTAATCCTAAACCTAACCCTAACCCAAAAACTAACCCTAACACTAACCCTAACCTTAAAACTAACCCAAATCCTAACCCTAACCCTAACCTAAACCAAAAACCTAACCCTAACTCTAATCCTAACCCTAACCCTAATCAAAACCCTAACATTAACCCTAACCCTAACCCTAACCCAAAACCTAAACCTAACCCTAATCCTAACCCTAACCCTAACCCTAACCCTAACCCTAACCCAAATCCTAACCCTAATCCTAACCCTAACACAAACCCAAACCCTAACTCTAACCCTAACCCTAACCCAAACCGTAATCCTAACCCTAACCCTAACCCTAATTCAAACCCTAACCCGAACCCTAACCCTAACCCAAACCCAAACCCTAAACCAAATCCTAACCCTAACCCTAACCCTAAACCTAACCCTAACCCTAACCCGAACTCAAACACTATCCCTAACCCTAACCCAAACCCTAACCCTAAACCTAACCCTAACCCTTATCCTAACCCTAAACCTAACACAAAAAATAACACTACCTAAACCAAACCCTAACCCTAACCCTACCCCTAACCCAAACCCTAACCCTTACCCAAACCCTAAACCTAAACCTAAACCTAACCCTAATCCTAAACCTAACCCTAACCCAAAAATTAAGCCTAACTCGAACCCTAACCCAAACCCTAATCCTAACCCTAACCCTAAAACAAACCCTAACCCTAACCCTGTTCCTAACCCTTACCCTAAACCTAACCTTAACCCAAACCCTAACCC
>JAJHUQ010000033.1:14945000-14967500 GCA_035773235.1 Eospalax fontanierii
CCTAACCCAAACCCTAACCCTAAACCTAACCCTAACCCTAATCCTAAACCTAACCCTAACCCAAAAATTAACCCTAACACTAACCCTAACCCTAAAACTAACCCAAAACCTAACCCTAACCCTAACCTAAACCAAAACCCTAACCCTAACTCTAATCCTAACCCTAAACCTAATCAAAACCCTATCATTAACCCTAAATCTAACCCTAACCCTAACCCTAACACTAACCCAAACCCTAACCCAAATCCTAAACCTAACCCTAACCCTAACCCTAACCCTAACCCTAACCCTAACTCAAACACTAAGCCTAACCCTAACCCAAACCCTAACCCTAAACCTAACACTAACCCTTATCGTAAACCTAAACCTAACCCGAAAAATAACACTAACCCTAAACCAAACCCTAACCCTAACCCTAACCCTAACCCTAACCCTAACCCAAACCCTAACCCTTACCCAAAACCTAAATCTAAAGCTATCCCTAACCCTAATCCTAACCCTAACCCTAACCCAAAAACTAACCCTAACTCGAACCCTAACCCTAACCCTAACCCTAACCCTAACCCTAACCCTAAACCTAACCTTAACCCAAACCCTAACCCAACAATAACCCTAACCCTAACCCTAACTCAAACTCTAACCCTAACTCGAACCCTAACCCTAACCCAAACACTAACCCAAACCCTAACAATAACCCTAACCCTATTCCTAACACTAAACCTAAACGTAACCCTAACCCTAACCCTGTTCCTAACCCTAACCCTAAACCCTAAACATAACCAAAAACCTAAACCTAACCCTAACCCTAACCCGAACCCTAACCCAAACCCTAACCCTAACCCTAAACATAACCAAAAACCTAAACCTAACCCTAACCCTAACCCTAACCCAAACCCTAACCCTCACACTAACCCTAACCCTAACACTAACCCAAATCCTAACCCTAACATTAACCCAAACCAAAACCCTAAACCTAACTCTAATCCTAACCCTAACCCTAATCAAAAACCTAACATTTAACCTAACCCTAACCCTAACCCAAAACCTAAACCTAAACCTAATCCTAAACCTAACCCTAACCCTAACCCTAACCCTAACTCAAACCCTAACCATAACTCTAATTCTAAACCGAACCCAAAACCCAAACCTAACCCTAACACAAACTCTAACCCAAACCCTAACAATAACGTTAACCCTAACCCTATTCCTAAACCTAACCGTAACCCTAACCCTAACCCTAAACCTATTCCTAACCTTTACCTAACCCTAACCTTAACCCAAACCCTAACCCTAAACCTAACCCTAACCCAAACCCTATTCAAACCCTAACCCTAACCCAAACCCTAACCCTAACACTAACCTAAACCGTAATCCTAAACGTAACCCTAACCCTAACCCAAAATGTAAACGTAACCCTAAACTTAACCCTAACCCAAACCCTATCCCTAACCCAAATCCTAATCCTAACCTTATCCCTAATCCTAAACCTAACTCTAACCCTAACCCAAACCCTAACCCTAACCCAAATCCTAATCCTAACCTTAACCCTAATCCTAAACCTAACTCTAACCCTAACCCAAACCCTAACCCTAACCCTAACCCTAACCCAAACCCGAGCCCTAACCCTCACCCTAACCCTAACCCAAACCCTAACCCAAACACCTACCCTAACCCTAAAACTAACCCAAATCCTAACCCTAAACCCAACCCAAACCAAAACCCTAACCCTAACTCTAATCCTATCCCTAACCCTAATCCTAACCCTAACCCTAACCCTTATCCTAAACCTAACCCTAACCCTAACACAAACCTAACCCCTAACCCTAACCCTAACCCAAACCCTAACCCTAACCCTAACCCTAACCCTAACCCAAACCCGAACCCTAACCCTAACCCTAAACCTAACCAAAATCCTAAACCTAACCCTAACCCTAACCCTAACCCAAACCCTAACCCAAACCCTAACCCTAACCCTAACCCTAACCCTAACCCTAACCCTAACAGAAACCCAACCCCTAACACTAACCCTAACCCAAACCCCAAACCTAACCCTAACCCTAACTCAAACCCTAACCCTAACCCTAAACCTAACCCTAACCCTAACCCTAACCCTAACCCTAATCCTAACCCTAACCCTAACCCTAACCCTAACCCAAACCCTAACCCTTACCCAAACCCTAAACCTAAACCTAAACCTAACCCTAATCCTAGCATTAACCCTAACCCAAGAACTAACCCTAACCCTAAACCTAACCCTAAACCAAAACCTAACCCTAACCCTAACCCTAACCCTAACCCTAACCCTAACCCTAATCCTAACCCTAACCCTAACACTAACCCTAACCCAAACCCCAAACCTAACCCTAACCCTAACTCAAACCCTAACCCTAACCCTAAACCTAACCCTAACCCTAACCCTAACCCTAACCCTAACCCTAACCCTAATCCTAACCCTAACCCTAACCCTAACCCAAACCCTAACCCTTACCCAAACCCTAAACCTAAACCTAAACCTAACCCTAATCCTAGCATTAACCCTAACCCAAGAACTAACCCTAACCCTAACCCTAACCCTAACCCAAACCCCAACCCTAACCCTAACCCTAACCCAAACCCTAACCCTAAACCTAACCATAACCCTAATCCTAAATCTAACCCTAACCCAAAAACTAACCCTAACACTAACCCTAACCTTAAAACTAACCCTAATACTTTCCCTAACCCTAACCCAAACCCAAAACCTAACCCTTACCCAAACCCAAAAACTAAACATAAAACTAACACTAATACTAACATTAAACCTAACCCAAGAACTAACCCTAACCCTAAACCTAACCCTAACCCAAACCCCAACCCTAACCCTAACCCTAACCCAAACCCTAACCCTAAACCTAACCCTAACCCTAATCCTAAATCTAACCCTAACCCAAAAACTAACCCTAACACTAACCCTAACCTTAAAACTAACCCAAATCCTAACCCTAACCCTAACGTAATCCAAAACTCTAACCCTCACTCTAATCCTAACCCTAACCCTAATCAAAACCCTAACATTAACCCTAACCCTAACCCTAACTCAAACACTAACCCTAACCCTATCCCAAACCCTAACCCTAAACCTAACCATAACCCTTATCCTAACCCTAAACCTAACACAAAAAATAACACTAAACCTAAACCAAACCCTACCCCTAACCCTAACCCTATCCCTAACACTAACCCAAACCCAAACCCTTACCCAAACCCTAAACCTAAACCTAAACCTAACCCTAATCCTAACCCTAACCCTAACCCAAAAACTAACCCTAACTCGAACCCTAACCCAAACCCTAATCCTAACCCTAACCCTAAACCAAACCCTAACCCTAACCGTGTTCCTAACCCTAACCCTAAACCTAACCTTAACCCAAACCCTAAACCAAACCCTAACCCTAACCCTAACTCAAACTCGAACCCTAACTCGAACCCTAACCCTAACCCAAACACTAACCCAAACCCTAACAATAACCCTAAACCTAACCCTATTCCTAACACTAACCCTAACCCTAACCCTAACCCTAACCCTATTCCTAACCCTAACCCTAAACCCTAACCCTAACCAATACCCTAAACATAACATTCACGCAACCCTATCCCAAACCCAAACCCCAACCCTAACTCTAAACCTAACCAAAAACCTAAACCTAACCCTAACCCTAACCCTAACCCAAACCCTAAGCCTAATACTAACCCTAAACCTAACACTAACCAAAATCCTAACCCTAACATTAACCCAAACCGAAACCCTAACCCTAACTCTAATCCTAACCCTAACCCTAATCAAAACCCTAACATTAAACCTAACCCTAACCCTAACCCAAAACCTAAACCTAACCCTAATCCTTAACCTAACCCTATCCCTAATCCTAAACCTAACCCTAACCCTAACACAAACCGAACCCCTAACCCTAACCCTAACCCGAACTCAAATCCTAACAACAACTCTAATTCTAACCCGAAACCAAACCCTAAACCTAACCCCCACCCTTCCCCTAACTCAAACCCTAACCCTAACCCTAACGCAAACCCTAACCATAAACCTAACCCTAACCCTAATCCTAACCCTAACCCTAACGCAAAAACTAACCCTAACACTAACCCTAACCCTAAAACTAACCCAAACGCTAACCCTAAGCCTAACTCAAACCAAAACCCTAACCCTAACTCTAATCCTAACCCTAACCCTAATCAAAACCCTAACATTTACCCTAACCCTAAAGTTAACCTAAACCCTAACCTAACCCCTAACCCTAACCACAACCCTAACCCTAACCCTAACCCTAATCCTAACCCTAACACTAACCCTAACAGAAACCCAACCCCTAACCCTAACACTAAACCAAACCAAAACCCTAACCCTAACTCTAATCCTAACCCTTATCCTAACCCTAACCCTAACCCTAACCCTAACCCTAACCCTAACCCTAACTCAAACCCAACCCCTGAACCTAACCCTAACACTAACCCAAATCGTAACCCTAACCCTAACCCTAACCCTAACCCTAACACAAACCCTAACCCTAAACCTAACCCTAACCCTAACCCTAACCCTAACCCTAACTCAAAATCTAAACCTAACCCTAAACAGAACAATAACACTAACACTAACACTAACCCTAACACTAACCCAAACCATAACCCTAACACTAAACCAAACCAAAACCCTAAACCTAACTGTAATCCTAACCCTTATCCTAACCCTAACCCTAACCCTAACCCTAACCCTAACCCAAACCCTAACCCTAACACTAACCCTAACCCTAAAACTAACCCAAATCCTAACCCTAACCCTAACCCAAACCAAAACCCTAACCCTAACTCTAATCCTATCCCTAACCCTAATCCTAACCCTAACCCTAACCCTCATCCTAAACCTAACCCTAACCCTAAAACAAACCTAACCCCTAACCCTAAACCTAACCCAAACCCTAACCCTAACCCTAACCCTAACTCAATCCCTAACCCTAACTCTAACCCTAACCCAAACCCTAACCCTAAACCTAACCCTAACCCTAATCCTAACCCTAACCCTAACGCAAAAACTAACCCTAACACTAACCCTAACCCTAAAACTAACCCAAACGCTAACCCTAAGCCTAACTCAAACCAAAACCCTAACACTAACTCTAATCCTAACCCTAACCCTAATCAAAACCCTAACATTTACCCTAACCCTAACCCTAACCCAAAACCTAAACCTAACCCTAATCCTAAACCTAACCCTAACCCTAACCCTAAACCTAATCCTAACCCTAACCCTAAGCCTAACAGAAACCGAACCCCTAACCCTAACACTAAACCAAACCAAAACCCTTACCCTAACTCTAATCCTAACCCTTATCCTAACCCTAACCCTAACCATAACCCTAACCCTAACTCAAACCCAACCCCTGAACCTAACCCTAACCCTAACCATAACCCTAACCCTAAATCAAACCCAACCCCTGAACCTAACCCTAACACTAACCCAAATCGTAACCCTAACCCTAACCCTAACCCTAACCCTAACACAAACCCTAACCCTAAACCTAACCCTAACCCTAACCCTAACCCTAACCCTAACTCAAAATCTAAACCTAACCCTAACCAGAACAATAACACTAACACTAACACTAACCCTAACACTAACCCAAAACATAACCCTAACACTAAACCAAACCAAAACCCTAACCCTAACTCTAATCCTAACCCTTATCCTAACCCTAACCCTAACCCTAACCCTAACCCAAACCCTAACCCTAACACTAACCCTAACCCTAAAACTAACCCAAATCCTAACCCTAACCCTAACCCAAACCAAAACCCTAACCCTAACTCTAATCCTATCCCTAACCCTAATCCTAACCCTAACCCTAACCCTTATCCTAAACCTAACCCTAACCCTAAAACAAACCTAACCCCTAACCCTAACCCTAACCCAAACCCTAACCCTAACCCTAACCCTAACTCAATCCCTAACCCTAACCCTAAACCTAACCCAAACCCTAACCCTAAACCTAACCCTAACCCTAATCCTAAACCTAACCCTAACCCAAAAACTAACCCTAACACTAACCCTAACCCTAAAACTAACCCAAAACCTAACCCTAACCCTAACCTAAACCAAAACCCTAACCCTAACTCTAATCCTAACCCTAAACCTAATCAAAACCCTATCATTAACCCTAAACCTAACAATAACCCTAACCCTAACCCTAACCCAAAACCTAACCCAAATCCTAAAACTAACCCTAACCCTAACCCTAACCCTAACCCTAACCCTAACCCTAACTCAAACACTAAGCCTAACCCTAACCCAAACCCTAACCCTAAACCTAACACTAACCCTTATTGTAAACCTAAACCTAACCCGAAAAATAACACTAACCCTAAACCAAACCCTAACCCTAACCCTAACCCTAACCCTAACCCAAAACCTAACCCTTACCCAAAACCTAAATCTAAACCTATCCCTAACCCTAATCCTAACCCTAACCCTAACCCAAAAACTAACCCTAACTCGAGCCCTAACCCAAACCCTAATCCTAACCCTAACCCTAACCCAAACCCTAACCCTAACACTATTCCTAACCCTAACCCTAAACCTAACCTTAACCCAAACCCTAACCCAAACAATAACCCTAACCCTAACCCTAACTCAAACTCTAACCCTAACTCGAACCCTAACCCTAACCCAAACACTAACCCAAACCCTAACAATAACCCTAACCCTATTCCTAACACTAACCCTAACCGTAACCCTAACCCCAACCCTGTTCCTAACCTTAACCCTAAACCCTAAACATAACCAAAAACCTAACCCAAAACCTAACCCTAACCCTAAACATAACCAAAAACCTAAACCTAACCCTAACCCTAACCCTAACCCAAACCCTAACCCTAACACTAACCCTAACCCTAACATTAACCCAAACCAAAACCCTAACCCTAACTCTAATCCTAACCCTAACCCTAATCAAAACCCTAACATTTAACCTAACCCTAACCCTAACCCAAAACCTAAACCTAAACATAATCCTAAGCCTAACCCTAACCCTAACTCTGACCCTGACTCAAACCCTAACCATAACTCTAATTCTAAACCGAACCCAAAACCTAAACCTAACCCTAACACAAACTCTAACCCAAACCCTAACAATAACCCTAACCCTAACCCTAATCCTAAACCTAACCGTAACCCTAACCCTAACCCTAAACCTATTCCTAACCTTTACCCTAACCCTAACCTTAACCCAAACCCTAACCCTAAACCTAACCCTAACCCAAACCCTAATCAAACCCTAACCCTAACCCAAACCCTAACCCTAACACTAACCTTAACCGTAATCCTAAACGTAACCCTAACCCTAACCCAAAATGTAAACGTAACCCTAAACTTAACCCTAACGCAAACCCTAACCCTAACCCAAATCCTAATCCTAACCTTAACCCTAATCCTAAACCTAACTCTAACCCTAACCCAAACCCTAACCCTAACCCTAACCCTAACCCAAACCCGAGCACAAACCCTAACCCTAACCCTAACCCAAACCCTAACCCTAACACTAACCCTAACCCTAAAACTAACCCAAATCCTAACCCTAACCCTAACCCAAACCAAAACCCTAACCCTAACTCTAATCCTATCCCTAACCCTAATCCTAACCCTAACCCTAACCCTTATCCTAAACCTAACCCTAACCCTAACACAAACCTAACCCCTAACCCTAACCCTAACCCAAACCCTAACCCAAACCCCAACCCCAACCCCAACCCAAACCCGAACCCTAACCCTAACCCAAACCCTAACCCAAACCCTAACCCTAAACCTAACCCTAACCCTAATCCTAAACCTAACCCTAACCCAAAAACTAACCCTAACACTAACCCTAACCCTAAAACTAACCCAAAACCTAACCCTAACCCTAACCTAAACCAAAACCCTAACCCTAACTCTAATCCTAACCCTAAACCTAATCAAAACCCTATCATTAACCCTAAACCTAACAATAACCCTAACCCTAACCCTAACCCAAAACCTAACCCAAATCCTAAACCTAACCCTAACTCTAACCCTAACCCTAACCCTAACCCTAACCCTAACCCTAACTCAAACACTAAGCCTAACCCTAACCCAAACCCTAACCCTAAACCTAACACTAACCCTTATCGTAAACCTAAACCTAACCCGAAAAATAACACTAACCCTAAACCAAACCCTAACCCTAACCCTAACCCTAACCCTAACCCAAAACCTAACCCTTACCCAAAACCTAAATCTAAACCTATCCCTAACCCTAATCCTAACCCTAACCCTAACCCAAAAACTAACCCTAACTCGAGCCCTAACCCAAACCCTAATCCTAACCCTAACCCTAACCCAAACCCTAACCATAACACTATTCCTAACCCTAACCCTAAACCTAACCTTAACCCAAACCCTAACCCAAACAATAACCCTAACCCTAACCCTAACTCAAACTCTAACCCTAACTCGAACCCTAACCCTAACCCAAACACTAACCCAAACCCTATTCCAAACACTAACCCTAACCGTAACCCTAACCCCAACCCTGTTCCTAACCTTAACCCTAAACCCTAAACATAACCAAAAACCTAACCCAAAACCTAACCCTAACCCTAAACATAACCAAAAACCTAAACCTAACCCTAACCCTAACCCTAACCCAAACCCTAACCCTAACACTAACCCTAACCCTAACATTAACCCAAACCAAAACCCTAACCTTAACTCTAATCCTAACCCTAACCCTAATCAAAACCCTAACATTTAACCTAACCCTAACCCTAACCCAAAACCTAAACCTAAACCTAATCCTAAACCTAACCCTAACCCTAACCCTAACCCTAACTCAAACCCTAACCATAACTCTAATTCTAAACCGAACCCAAAACCTAAACCTAACCCTAACACAAACTCTAACCCAAACCCTAACAATAACCCTAACTCTAACCCTAATCCTAAACCTAACCCTAACCCTAACCCTAACCCTAAACCTATTCCTAACCTTTACCCTAACCCTAACCTTAACCCAAACCCTAACCCTAAACCTAACCCTAACCCAAACCCTAATCAAACCCTAACCCTAACCCAAACCCTAACCCTAACACTAACCTTAACCGTAATCCTAAACGTAACCCTAACCCTAACCCAAAATGTAAACATAACCCTAAACTTAACCCTAACCCAAACCCTAACCCTAACCCAAATCCTAATCCTAACCTTAACCCTAATCCTAAACCTAACTCTAACCCTAACCCAAACCCTAACCCTAACCCTAACCCTAACCCAAACCGGAGCACAAACCCTAACCCTAACCCTAACCCAAACCCTAACCCTAACACTAACCCTAACCCTAAAACTAACCCAAATCCTAACCCTAACCCTAACCCAAACCAAAACCCTAACCCTAACTCTAATCCTATCCCTAACCCTAATCCTAACCCTAACCCTAACCCTTATCCTAAACCTAACCCTAACCCTAACACAAACCTAACCCCTAACCCTAACCCTAACCCAAACCCTAACCCTAACCCTAACCCTAACCCTAACCCAAACCCGAACCCTAACCCTAACCCAAACCCTAACCCAAACCCTAACCCTAAACCTAACCCTAACCCTAATCCTAAACCTAACCCTAACCCAAAAACTAACCCTAACACTAACCCTAACCCTAAAACTAACCCAAAACCTAACCCTAACCCTAACCTAAACCAAAACCCTAACCCTAACTCTAATCCTAACCCTAAACCTAATCAAAACCCTATCATTAACCCTAAACCTAACAATAACCCTAACCCTAACCCTAACCCAAAACCTAACCCAAATCCTAAACCTAACCCTAACTCTAACCCTAACCCTAACCCTAACCCTAACCCTAACCCTAACCCTAACTCAAACACTAAGCCTAACCCTAACCCAAACCCTAACCCTAAACCTAACACTAACCCTTATCGTAAACCTAAACCTAACACGAAAAATAACACTAACCCTAAACCAAACCCTAACCCTAACCCTAACCCTAACCCTAACCCAAAACCTAACCCTTACCCAAAACCTAAATCTAAACCTATCCCTAACCCTAATCCTAACCCTAACCCTAACCCAAAAACTAACCCTAACTCGAGCCCTAACCCAAACCCTAATCCTAACCCTAACCCTAACCCAAACCCTAACCCTAACACTATTCCTAACCCTAA
The DNA here is from genome assembly GCA_035773235.1 of Eospalax fontanierii. NCBI lineage: Eukaryota > Metazoa > Chordata > Mammalia > Rodentia > Spalacidae > Eospalax > Eospalax fontanierii. The sequence goes on from JAJHUQ010000033.1 coordinate 14,955,240, forward strand.
CCCTAAACCTAACCTTAACCCAAACCCTAACCCAAACAATAACCCTAACCCTAACCCTAACTCAAACTCTAACCCTAACTCGAACCCTAACCCTAACCCAAACACTAACCCAAACCCTATTCCAAACACTAACCCTAACCGTAACCCTAACCCCAACCCTGTTCCTAACCTTAACCCTAAACCCTAAACATAACCAAAAACCTAACCCAAAACCTAACCCTAACCCTAAACATAACCAAAAACCTAAACCTAACCCTAACCCTAACCCTAACCCAAACCCTAACCCTAACACTAACCCTAACCCTAACATTAACCCAAACCAAAACCCTAACCCTAACCCAAACCCTAACCCTAACACTAACCTTAACCGTAATCCTAAACGTAACCCTAACCCTAACCCAAAATGTAAACATAACCCTAAACTTAACCCTAACCCTAACCCTAACCCTAACCCTAACCCTAACCCTAACCCTAACCCTAACCCTAACCCTAATCAAAACCCTAACATTTAACCTAACCCTAACCCTAACCCAAAACCTAAACCTAAACCTAATCCTAAACCTAACCCTAACCCTAACCCTAACCCTAACTCAAACCCTAACCATAACTCTAATTCTAAACCGAACCCAAAACCTAAACCTAACCCTAACACAAACTCTAACCCAAACCCTAACAATAACCCTAACCCTAACCCTAATCCTAAACCTAACCGTAACCCTAACCCTAACCCTAAACCTATTCCTAACCTTTACCCTAACCCTAACCTTAACCCAAACCCTAACCCTAAACCTAACCCTAACCCAAACCCTAATCAAACCCTAACCCTAACCCAAACCCTAGCCCTAACACTAACCTTAACCGTAATCCTAAACGTAACCCTAACCCTAACCCAAAATGTAAACGTAACCCTAAACTTAGCCCTAGCCCAAACCCTAACCCTAACCCAAATCCTAATCCTAACCTTAACCCTAATCCTAAACCTAACTCTAACCTTAACCCAAACCCTAACCCTAACCCTAACCCTAACCCAAACCGGAGCACAAACCCTAACCCTAACCCTAACCCAAACCCTAACCCTAACACTAACCCTAACCCTAAAACTAACCCAAATCCTAACCCTAACCCTAACCCAAACCAAAACCCTAACCCTAACTCTAATCCTATCCCTAACCCTAATCCTAACCCTAACCCTAACCCTCATCCTAAACCTAACCCTAACCCTAACACAAGCCTAACCCCTAACCCTAACCCTAACCCAAACCCTAACCCTAACCCTAACCCTAACCCTAACGCAAACCCGAACCCTAACCCTAACCCAAACCCTAACCCAAACCCTAACCCTAAACCTAACCCTAACCCTAATCCTAAACCTAACCCTAACCCAAAAACTAACCCTAACACTAACCCTAACCCTAAAACTAACCCAAAACCTAACCCTAACCCTAAACTAAACCAAAACCCTAACCCTAACTCTAATCCTAACCCTAAACCTAATCAAAACCCTATCATTAACCCTAAACCTAACAATAACCCTAACCCTAACCCTAACCCAAAACCTAACCCAAATCCTAAACCTAACCCTAACTCTAACCCTAACCCTAACCCTAACCATAACCATAACTCAAACACTAAGGCTAACCCTAACCCAAACCCTAACCCTAAACCTAACACTAACCCTTATCGTAAACCTAAACCTAACCCGAAAAATAACACTAACCCTAAACCAAACCCTAACCCTAACCCTAACCCTAACCCTAACCCAAACCCTAACCCTTACCCAAAACCTAAATCTAAACCTATCCCTAACCCTAATCCTAACCCTAACCCTAAACCAAAAACTAACCCTAACTCGAGCCCTAACCCAAACCCTAATCGTAACCCTAACCCTAACCCAAAGCCTAACCCTAACACAATTCCTAACCCTAACCCTAAACCTAACCTTAACCCAAACCCTAACCCAAACAATAACCCTAACCCTAACCCTAACTCAAACTCTAACCCTAACTCGAACCCTAACCCTAACCCAAACACTAACCCTAACCCTAAACATAAACAAAAACCTAAACCTAACCCTAACCCTAACCCTAACCCAAACTCTAACCCTAACACTAACCCTAACCCTAACATTAACCCAAACCAAAACCCTAACCCTAACTCTAATCCTAACCCTAACCCTAATCAAAACCCTAACATTTAACCTAACCCTAACCCTAACCCAAAACCTAAACCTAAACCTAATCCTAAACCTAACCCTAACACTAACCCTAACCCTAAGTCAAACCCTAACCATAACTCTAATTCTAAACCGAACCCAAAACCTAAACCTAACCCTAACACAAACTCTAACCCAAACCCTAACAATAACCCTAACCCTAACCCTATTCCTAAACCTAACCGTAACCCTAACCCTAACCCTAAACCTATTCCTAACCTTTACCCTAACCCTAACCTTAACCCAAACCCTAACACTAAACCTAACCCTAACCCAAACCCTAATCAAACCCTAACCCTAACCCAAACCCTAACCCTAACACTAACCTTAACCGTAATCCTAAACGTAACCCTAACCCTAACCCAAAATGTAAACGTAACCCTAAACTTAACCCTAACCCAAACCCTAACCCTAACCCAAATTCTAATCCTAACCTTAACCCTAATCCTAAAACTAACTCTAACCCTAACCGAAACCCTAACCCTAACCCTAACCCTAACCCAAACCCGCGCCCTAACCCTAACCCTAACCCTAACCCAAACCCTACCCCTAACACTAACCCTAACCCTAAAACTAACCCAAATCCTAACCCTAACCATAACTCAAACCAAAACCCTAACCCTAACTCTAATCCTATCCCTAACCCTAATCCTAACCCTAACCCTAACCCTTATCCTAAACCTAAATCTAACCCTAACACAAAACTAACCCCTAACCCTAAACCTAACCCAAAACCTAACCCTAACCCTAACCCTAACCCTAACCCAAACCCGAACCCTAACCCTAACCCTAACCCTAACCCTAACCTTAAACCTAACAATAACCCTAACTCAAACCCTAACCCTAACCCTAACCCAAACCCTAACCCTAAACCTAACCCTAACATTTATCCTAAACCTAAATCTAACGCAAAAAATAACACTAACCCTAAACCAAACCTTAACCCTAACACTAACCCTAACCCTAACCCAAACCCTTACCCGTGCCCAAACCCTAAACCTAAACCTAACCCTAACCCTAATCCTAACCCTTACCGTAACCCAAGAACTAACCCTAACCCGAACCCTAACCCAAACCCTAACCCTAACCCTAACCCTAACCTTATTCCTAACCCTAACCCTAAACCCTAACCCTAACCAATACCCTAAACATAACCCTTACGCTAACTCTAACCCTAACCCAAACCCTAACACTAACCCTAACCCTAACCCAAACCCTAACCCTAACCCTAACCCTAACCCTAACCCTAACCCTAACTCAAACCCTAACGCTAAACCTAACCCTAAACCAAACCCTAACCCTAACACTAACCTAACCCTAACTCAAACCCTAAACATAACCCTAAATCTAACCCGAACCCAAACCCTAACCCTAACCCTAAACCTAACCAAAAACCTAAACCTAACCCTAACCCTAACCCTAACCCAAACCCTAACCCTAACACTAACCCTAACCCTAACACTAACCCAAACCCTAACCCTAACCCTAACCCAAACCAAAACCCTAACCCTAACTCTAATCCTATCCCTAAACCTAATCCTAACCCTAACCCTAACCCTTATCCTAAACCTAACCCTAACCCTAACACAAACCTAACCCCTAACCCTAACCCTAACCCAAACCCTAACCCTAACCCTAATCCTAACTCAAACCCTAAACCTAAATCAAACCCTAACCCTAAACCTAACCCTAAACCTAAGCCTAAACCTAACCCTAACCCAAAAACTAACCCTAACACTAACCCTAACCCTAAAACTAACCCTAACCCTAACCCAAACCCTAACCCTAACACTAACCCTAACCCTAACACTAACCCAAATCCTAACCCTAACATTAACCCAAACCAAAACCCTAAACCTAACTCTAATCCTAACCCTAACCCTAATCAAAACCCTAACATTTAACCTAACCCTAACCCTAACCCAAAACCTAAACCTAAACCTAATCCTAAACCTAACCCTAACCCTAACCCTAACCCTAACTCAAACCCTAACCATAACTCTAATTCTAAACCAAACCCAAAACCTAAACCTAACCCTAACACAAACTCTAACCCAAACCCGAACAATAACGCTAACCCTAACCCTATTCCTAAACCTGACCGTAACCCTAACCCTAACCCTAAACCTATTCCTAACCTTTACCCTAACCCTAACCTTAACCCAAACCCTAACCCTAAACCTAACCCTAACCCAAACCCTATTCAAACCCTAACCCTAACCCAAACCCTAACCCTAACACTAACCTTAACCGTAATCCTAAACGTAACCCTAACCCTAACCCAAAATGTAAACGTAACCCTAAACTTAACCCTAACCCAAACCCTAACCCTAACCCAAATCCTAATCCTAACCTTAACCCTAATCCTAAACCTAACTCTAACCCTAACCCAAACCCTAACCCTAACCCTAACCCTAACCCAACCCGAGCCCTAACCCTCACCCTAACCCTAACCCAAACCCTAACCCTAACACTAACCCTAACCCTAAAACTAACCCAAATCCTAACCCTAACCCTAACCCAAACCAAAACCCTAACCCTAACTCTAATCCTATCCCTAACCCTAATCCTAACCCTAACCCTAACCCTATCCTAACACTAACCCTAACCCTAACACAAACCCAACCCCTAACACTAACCCTAACCCAAACCCCAACCCTAACCCTAACCTTAACTCAAACTCTATCCCTAACCCTAACCCAAACCCTAACCCTAAACCTAACCCTAACATTTATCCTAAACCTAAATCTAAAGCAAAAAATAACACTAACCATAAACCAAACCTTAACCCTAACACTAACCCTAACCCTAAACCAAACCCTAACCCGTGCCCAAACCCTAAACCTAAACCTAACCCTAACCCTAATCCTAACCCTAACCCTAACCCAAGAACTAACCCTAACCCGAACCCTAACCCAAACCCTAATCCTAACCCTAAACCTAACCCAAACCCGAACCCTAACCCTAACCCAAACCCTAACCCAAACCCTAACCCTAAACCTAACCCTAACCCTAATCCTAAACCTAACCCTAACCCAAAAACTAACCCTAACATTAACCCTAACCCTAAAACTAACCCAAAACCTAACCCTAACCCTAACCTAAACCAAAACCCTAACCCTAACTCTAATCCTAACCCTAAACCTAATCAAAACCCTATCATTAACCCTAAACCTAACAATAACCCTAAACCTAACCCTAACCCAAAACCTAACCCAAATCCTAAACCTAACCCTAACCCTAACCCTAACCCTAACCCTAACCCTAACCCTAACCCTAACTCAAACACTAAGCCTTACCCTAATCCAAACGCTAACCCTAAACCTAACACAAACCCCTACCGTAAACCTAAACCTAACCCGAAAAATAACACTAACCCTAAACCAAACCCTAACCCTAACCCTAACCCTAACCCTAACCCAAACCCTAACCCTTACCCAAAACCTAAATCTAAACCTATCCCTAACACTAATCCTAACCCTAACCCTAACCCAAAAACTAACCCTAACTCGAGCCCTAACCCAAACCCTAATCCTAACCCTAACCCTAACCCAAACCCTAACCCTAACACTATTCCTAACCCTAACCCTAAACCTAACCTTAACCCAAACCCTAACCCAAACAATAACCCTAACCCTAACCCTAACTCAAACTCTAACCCTAACTCGAACCCTAACCCTAACCCAAACACTAACCCAAACCCTAACAATAACCCTAACCCTATTCCTAACACTAACCCTAACCGTAACCCTAACCCCAACCCTGTTCCTAACCCTAACCCTAAACCCTAAACGTAGCCAAAAACCAAAACCTAACCCTAACCCTAACCCGAACCCTAACCCAAACCCTAACCCTAACCCTAAACATAAACAAAAACCTAAACCTAACCCTAACCCTAACCCTAACCCTAACCCAAACTCTAACCCTAACACTAACCCTAACCCTAACATTAACCCAAACCAAAACCCTAACCCTAACTCTAATCCTAACCCTAACCCTAATCAAAACCCTAACATTTAACCTAACCCTAACCCTAACCCAAAACCTAAACCTAAACCTAATCCTAAACCTAACCCTAACACTAACCCTAACCCTAACTCAAACCCTAACCATAACTCTAATTCTAAACCGAACCCAAAACCTAAACCTAACCCTAACACAAACTCTAACCCAAACCCTAACAATAACCCTAACCCTAACCCTATTCCTAAACGTAACCGTAACCCTAACCCTAACCCTAAACCTATTCCTAACCTTTACCCTAACCCTAACCTTAACCCAAAACCTAACCCTAAACCTAACCCTAACCCAAACCCTAATCAAACCCTAACCCTAACCCAAACCCTAACCCTAACACTAACCTTAACCGTAATCCTAAACGTAACCCTAACCCTAACCCAAAATGTAAACGTAACCCTAAACTTAATCCTAACCCAAACCCTAACCCTAACCCAAATTCTAATCCTAACCTTAACCCTAATCCTAAACCTAACTCTAACCCTAATCCAAACCCTAAACCTAACCCTAACCCTAATCCAAACCCGAGCCCTAACCCTAACCCTAACCCTAACCCAAACCCTAACCCTAACACTAACCCTAACCCTAAAACTAACCCAAATCCTAACCCTAACCCTAACCCAAACCAAAACCCTAACCCTAACTCTAATCCTATCCCTAACCCTAATCCTAACCCTAACCCTAACCCTTATCCTAAACCTAACCCTAACCCTAACACAAACCTAACCCCTAACCCTAACTCTAACCCAAACCCTAACCCTAACCCTAACCCTAACCCAAACCCGAACCCTAACCCTAACCCTAACCCTAACCCTATTCCTAACCCTAACCCTAAACCCTAACCCTAACCAATACCCTAATCATAACCCTTATGCTAACTCTAACCCTAACCCAAACCCTAACACTAACCCTAACCCTAACCCAAACCCTAAACCTAACCCTAACCCTAACCCAAACCATAACACAAACCCTAACCTTAACCCTAATGCTAAGCCTAAACGTAACTCAAACTCAAACCCTAACGCTAAACCTAACCCTAAACCAAACCCTAACCCTAACACTAACCTAACCCTAACTCAAACCCTAAACATAACCCTAAATCTAACCCGAACCCAAACCCTAACCCTAACCCTAAACCTAACCAAAAACCTAAACCTAACCCTAACCCTAATCCTAACCCAAACCCTAACCCTAACACTAACCCTAACCCTAACACTAACCCAAACCCTAACCCTAACCCTAACCCAAACCAAAACCCTAACCCTAACTCTAATCCTATCCCTAAACCTAATCCTAACCCTAACCCTAACCCTTATCCTAAACCTAACCCTAACCCTAACACAAACCTAACCCCTAACCCTAACCCTAACCCAAACCCTAACCCTAACCCTAACCCTAACTCAAACCCTAAACCTAACCCTAACCCTAACCCAAACCCTAACCCTAAACCTAACCCTAAACCTAATCCTAAACCTAACCGTAACACAAAAACTAACCCTAACACTAACCCTAACCCTAAAACTAACCCAAACCCTAAACCTAACCCTAACCCTAACCCAAACCCTAACCCTAAACCTAATCCTAACCCTAAGCCTAATCAAAACCCTATCATTAACCCTAAACCTAACCCTAACCCAAAACCTAAACCTAAACCTAATCCTAACCCTAACCCTAACCCTAACCCTAACCCTAACCCTAACCCAAACCCTAACCCTAACCCTAACCCTAACTCAATCCCTAACCCTAACCCTAACCCTAACCCAAACCCTAACCCTAAACCTAACCCGAACCCTAATCCTAAACCTAACCCTAACCCAAAAACTAACCCTAACACTAACCCTAACCGTAAAACTAACCCAAAACCTAACCCTAACCCTAACCTAAACCCAAACCCTAACCCTAACTCTAATCGTAACCCTAAACCTAATCAAAACCCTATCATTAACCCTAAACCTAACCCTAACCCTAACCCTAACCCTAACCCAAACCCTAACCCAAATCCTAAACCTAACCCTAACCCTAACCCTAACCCTAAACCTAACCCAAACCCTAACTCAAACACTAAGCCTAACCCTAACCCAAACCCTAACCCTAAACCTAACACTAACCCTTATCGTAAACCTAAACCTAACCCGAAAAATAACACTAACCCTAAACCAAACCCTAACCCTAACCCTAACCCTTACCCTAACCCTAACCCAAACCCTAACCCTTACCCAAAACCTAAATCTAAACCTATCCCTAACCCTAATCCTAACCCTAACCCTAACCCAAAAACTAACCCTAACTCGAACCCTAACCCAAACCCTAATCCTAACCCTAACCCTAACCTAAACCCTAACCCTAACACTATTCCTAACCCTAACCCTAAACCTAACCTTAACCCAAACCCTAACTCACACACTAACCCTAACCCTAACCCTAACTCAAACTCTAACCCTAACTCGAACCCTAACCCTAACCCAAACACTAACCCAAACCCTAACAATAAACCTAACCCTATTCCTAACACTAACCCTAAACGTAACCCTAACCCTAACCCTGTTCCTAACCCTAACCCTAAACCCTAAACATAACCAAAAACCTAAACCTAACCCTAACCCTAACCCGAACCCTAACCCAAACCCTAACCCTAACCCTAAACATAACCAAAAACCTAAACCTAACCCTAACCCTAACCCTAACCCAAACCCTAACCCTAACACTAACCCTAACCCTAACACTAACCCAAATCCTAACCCTAACATTAACCCAAACCAAAACCCTAAACCTAACTCTAATCCTAACCCTAACCCTAATCAAAACCCTAACATTTAACCTAACCCTAACCCTAACCCAAAACCTAAACCTAAACCTAATCCTAAACCTAACCCTAACCCTAACCCTAACCCTAACTCAAACCCTAACCATAACTCTAATTCTAAACCAAACCCAAAACCTAAACCTAACCCTAACACAAACTCTAACCCAAACCCTAACAATAACGCAAACACGAACCCTATTCCTAAACCTAACCGTAACCCTAACCCTAACCCTAAACCTATTCCTAACCTTTACCCTAACCCTAACCTTAACCCAAACCCTAACCCTAAACCTAACCCTAACCCAAACCCTATTCAAACCCTAACCCTAACCCAAACCCTAACCCTAACGCTAACCTTAACCGTAATCCTAAACGTAACCCTAACCCTAACCCAAAATGTAAACGTAACACTAAACTTAACCCTAACCCAAACCCTAACCCTAACCCAAATCCTAATCCTAACCTTAACCCTAATCCTAAACCTAACTCTAACCCTAACCCAAACCCTAACCCTAACCCTAACCCTAACCCAAACCCGAGCCCTAACCCTCACCCTAACCCTAAACCAAACCCTAACCCTAACACTAACCCTAACCCTAAAACTAACCCAAATCCTAACCCTAACCCTAACCCAAACCAAAACCCTAACCCTAAATCTAATCCTATCCCTAAACCTAATCCTAACCCTAACCCTAACCCTTATCCTAAACCTAACCCTAACCCTAACACAAACCTAACCCCTAACCCTAACCCTAACCCAAACCCTAACCCTAACCCTAACCCTAACCCAAACCCGAACCCTAACCCTAACCCTAACCCTAACCCTAAACCTAACCCTAACCTTAACTCAAACTCTATCCCTAACCCTAACCCAAACCCTAACCCTAAACCTAACCCTAACATTTATCCTAAACCTAAATCTAAAGCAAAAAATAACACTAACACTAAACCAAACCTTAACCCTAACACTAACCCTAACCCTAACCCAAACCCTAACCCGTGCCCAAACCCTAAACCTAAACCTACCCTAACCCTAATCCTAACCCTAACCCTAACCCAAGAACTAACCCTAACCCGAACCCTACCCCAAACCCTAATCCTAACCCTAACCCTAACCCAAACCCTAACCCTAACCCTAACCCTAAACCTAAACTTAACCCAAATCCTAACACAAAACCTAAACCTAAACCCTAACACAAACCCTATCCCTAACCCTAACCCTAACCCTAAATCAAACTCTAACCCTAACTGTAACCCTAACCCAAAACCTAAACCTAACCTTAACACAAACCCTAACCTAACCCCTAACAATAACCCTAACCTAACCCTATTCCTAACAATAACCCTAACCCTAACCCTAACCCTAACCCTAACCTTATTCCTAACCCTAACCCTAAACCCTAACCCTAACCAATACCCTAAACATAACCCTTACGCTAACTCTAACCCTAACCCAAACCCTAACACTAACCCTAACCCTAACCCAATACCTAAACCTAACCCTAACCCTAACCCAAACCATAACACTAACCCTAACCTTAACCCTAATGCTAAGCCTAAACGTAACTCAAACTCAAACCCTAACGCTAAACCTAACCCTAAACCAAACCCTAACCCTAACACTAACCTAACCCTAACTCAAACCCTAAACATAACCCTAAATCTAACCCAAACCCAAACCCTAACCCTAACCCTAAACCTAACCAAAAACCTAAACCTAACCCTAACCCTAACCCTAACCCAAACCCTAACCCTAACACTAACCCTAACCCTAACACTAACCCAAACCCTAACCCTAACCCTAACCCAAACCAAAATCCTAACCCTAACTCTAATCCTATTCCTAAACCTAATCCTAACCCTAACCCTAACCCTTATCCTAAACGTAACCCTAACCCTAACCCTAACACAAACCTAACCCCTAACCCTAACCCTAACCCAAACCCTAACCCTAACCCTAACCCTAACTCAAACCCTAAACCTAACCCTAACCCTAACCCAAACCCTAACCCTAAACCTAACACTAAACCTAATCCTAAAACTAACCCTAACCCAAAAACTAACCCTAACACTAACCCTAACCCTAAAACTAACCCAAACCCTAACCCTAACCCTAACCTAAACCAAAACCCTAACCCTAAATCTAATCCTGACCCTAACCCTAATCAAAACCCTATCATTAACCCTAAAACTAACCCTAACCCAAAACCTAAACCTAACCCTAACCCTAACCCTAACCCTAACCCTAACCCTAACCCTAACCCTAACACAAACACAACCCCTAACCCTAACACAAACCCAACCCCTGAACCTAACCCTAACACTAACCCAAATCGTAACCCTAACCCTAACCCTAAACCTAACCCTAACACAAACCCTAACCCTAAACCTAACCCTAACCCTAACCCTAACCCTAACTCAAACCCTAAACCTAATGCTAACCCAAAAAATAACACTAACACTAACACAAACCCTAACACTAACCCAAGCCCTAACACTAACACTAAACCAAACCAAAACCCTAACCCTAACTCTAATCCTAACCCTTATCCTAACCCTAACCCTAACCCTAACCCTAACCCTAACTCAAACCCTAACCCTAACCCTAACCCTAACCCAAACCCTAATCCTAACCCTAACCCTAACACAAACCCATCCTCTAACCCTAACTCTAACCCTAACCCTAACCCTAAACCTAAACCTAACCCTAACCCTAATCCTAACACTAACCCTAACGCAAAAACTAACCCGAACCGTAACCCTAACCCTAAACCAAACCAAAACCGAACCCTAACTATAATCCTAACCCTAACCCTAAACAAAACCCTAACATTAACCCTAACCCTAACCCTAACCCTAACCCTAACCATAACCCTAACCCTAACCATAACCCTAACCCTAACCCAAACCCTAACCCTAACCGTAACCCTGACCCTAACCCTAACCCTAACCCAACTGAAACCCTAACCCTAACCCTAATCCAAACCCTAACACTAACCCTAACACTCACCCAAACCCTAACACTAACCCTAAACGAAACCAAAACCCTAACCCTAACCCTAACTCAAACCCTAACCCTAACCGTAACCCAAACCCTCACCCTAAACCTAACCCTAACCCTTATCCTAACACTAAATCTAACGCAAAAAATAAAACTAAACCTAAACCAAACCTTAACCCTAACCCTAACCCTAACCCAAACCCTAACCCTTACCCAAACCCTAAACCT
>JAJHUQ010000033.1:14975000-14977500 GCA_035773235.1 Eospalax fontanierii
ACCCTAACCCTCACTCTAATCCTAACCCTAACTCTAAACCTACCCCTAACCCTAACCCTAACCCTACCCCCTACCCTAACCCTCCCCCTCACCCCAACTCAAACCCTAACCCTAACCCTAACCCAAATCCTAACCCTAACCCTAACCCTAACCCTAACCCTAACCAAAACCCTAACTCAAACACTAACCCTAACCCTAACCCAAACCCTAACCCTAACCCTAATCCTAACACTAACCCTAACCCAAAAACTAACCCAAACCCTAACCCTAACCCTAAACCAAACCAAAACCCGAACCCTAACTATAATCCTAACCCTTACCCTAAACAAAACCCTAACATTAACCCTAACCCTAACCCTAACCCTAACCCTAACCATAACCCTAACCCTAACCATAACCCTAACCCTAACAAAAACCCTAACCCTAACCGTAACCCTGACCCTAACCCTAACCATAACCCAGCTGAAACCCTAACCCTAACCCTAATCCAAACTCTAACACTAACCCTAACACTCACCCAAACCCTAACACTAACCCTAAACGAAACCAAAACCCTAACCCTAACCCTAACTCAAACCCTAACCCTAACCCTAACCCAAACCCTCACCCTAAACCTAACCCTAACCCTTATCCTAACACTAAAACTAACGCAAAAAATAAAACTAACCCTAAACCAAACCTTAACCCTAACCCTAACCCTAACCCAAACCCTAACCCTTACCCAAACCCTAAACCTAAACCTAAACCTAACCCTAATCCTAACATTAACCCTAACCCAAGAACTAACCCTAACCCTAACCCAAACCCTAACACTAACCCAAAACCTATACCTAACCCTAATCCTAACGCTAACCCTAAACCTAACGAAAAACCTAAACCTAACCCTAACCCTAACCCTAACCCTAACACAAACCCTAACCCTAACACTAACCCTAACCCTAACACTAACCCAAACCCTAACCCTAACACTAACCCTAACCCTAACACTAACCCTAACCCTAACCCAAACCAAAACCCTAACACTAACTCTAATCCTATCCCTAACCCTAATCCTAACCCAAACCCTAACACTTATCCTAACACTAACCCTAACCCTAACACAAACCCAACCCCTAACCCTAACCCGAACCCAAACCCCAACCCTAAGCCTAACCCTAACTCAAACCCTAACCTTAACCCTAACCCTAACCCTAACCCTAACCCTAAACGAAACCAAAACCCTAACCCTAACTCTAATCCTAACCCTAACTCTAACACTAACCCTAACCCTAACCCTAATCCTAACCCTAACCCTAACCCTAACCCTAACCCAAATCCTATCCCTAACCCTAACCCTAACCCTAACCCTAACCCTAACCCTAACTCAAACACTAAACCTAACCCTAACCCAAACCCTAACCCTAAACCTAACCCTAACCCTTATCTTAACCCTAAACCGAACACAAAAAATAACACTAAACCTAAACCAAACCCTAACCCTAACCCTAACCCTAACCCTAACCCAAACCCTAACCCTTACCCAAACCCTAAACATAAACCTAAACCTAACCCTAATCCTAACCCTAACCCTAACCCAAAAACTAACCCTAACTCGAACCCTAACCCAAACCCTAATCCTAACCCTATACCTAAACCAAACCCTAACCCTAACCGTGTTCCTAACCCTAACACTAAACCTAACCTTAACCCAAACCCTAACCCAAACCCTAACCCTAACCCTAGCCCTAACCCTAACTCAAACTCGAACCCTAACTCGAACCCTAACCCTAACCCAAACACTAAACCAAACCCTAACAATAACCCTAAACCTAACCCTATTCCTAAAACTAACCCTAACCCTAACCCTAACCCTAACCCTATTCCTAACCCTAACCCTAAACCCTAACCCTAACCAATACCCTAAACAAAACATTCACGCTAACACTAACCCTAACCCAAACCCCAACCCTAACCCCAAACCCAACCAAAATCCTAAACCTAACCCTAACCCTAACCCTGACCCAAACCCTAACCCTAACCCTAACCCTAACCCTAACCCTAAACCTAACCCTAACCCTAATCCTAACACTAACCCTAACCCAAAAACTAAACCAAACCCTAACCCTAACCCTAAAACAAACCAAAACCCTAATCCTAACTATAATCCTAACCCTAACCCTAAACAAATCCCTAACATTAACCCTAACCCTAACCCTAACCCAAAACCTAAACCTAACCCTAACCCTAACCCTAACCCTAACCCAAACCCTAACCCTAACCGTAACCCTAACCCTAACCCTAACCCTAACCCAACTCAAACCCTAACCCTAACCCTAATCCAAACCGTAACACTAACCCTAACACTCACCCAAACCCTAACACAAACCCTCAACGAAACCAAAACCCTAACCCTAACCGTAACCCTAACCCTAAACAAAACCCTAACATTAACCCTAACCCTAACCCTAACCCAAAACCTAAACCTAACCCTAATCCTAGCCTTAACCTTAACCCTAACCCT
>JAJHUQ010000033.1:14985000-14987500 GCA_035773235.1 Eospalax fontanierii
CCAAATCCTAACCCTAACCCTAACCTAAACGAAAACCCTAACCCTAACTCTAATCCTAACCCTAACCCTAATCAACACCCTAACATTAACCCTAACCCTAACCCTAATCAACACCCTAACATTAACCCTAACCCTAACCCTAACCCAAAACCTAAACCTAACGCAAATCCTAACCCTAACCCTAACCTTAACCCTAACCCAAATCCTATCCCTAACCCTAACCCTAACCCTAACCCTAACCCTAACCCTAACTCAAACACTAACCCTAACCCTAACCCAAACCCTAACCCTAAACCTAACCCTAACCCTTATCTTAACCCTAAACCTAACACAAAAAATAACACTAAACCTAAACCAAACCCTAACCCTAACCCTAACCCTAACCCAAACCCTAACCCTTACCCAAACCCTAAACCTAAACCTAAACCTAACCCTAATCCTAACCCTTACCCTAACCCAAAAACTAACCCTAACCCTAACCCAAAAACTAACCCTAACTCGAACCCTAACCCAAACCCTAATCCTAACCCTAACCGTAAACCAAACCCTAACCCTAACGGTGTTCCTAACCCTAACCCTAAACCTAACCTTAAGCCAAACCCTAACTCAAACCCTAACCCTAACCCTAACCCTAACCCTAACTCAAACTCGAAACCTAACTCGAACCCTAACCCTAACCCAAACACTAACCCAAACCCTAACAATAACCCTAAACCTAACCCTATTCCTAACACTAACCCTAACCCTAACCCTAACCCTAACCCTATTCCTAACCCTAACCCTAAACCCTAACCCTAACCAATACCCTAAACATAACATTCACGCTAACACTAACCCTAACCCAAACCCTAACCCTAACCCTAAACCTAACCAAAATCCTAAACCTAACCCTAACCCTAATCCTAACACTAACCCTAACCCAAACAAATAACCCTAAACCTAAAACAAACCAAAACCCTAACCCTAACTATAATCCTAACCCTAACCCTAAACAAAACCCTAACATTAACCCTAACCCTAACCCTAACCCAAAACCTAAACCTAACCCTAACCCTAACCCTAACCCAAACCCTAACCCTAACCCTAACCGTAACCATAACCCTAACCCTAACCCTAACCCAACTCAAACCCTAACCCTAACCCTAATCCAAACCGTAACACTAACCCTAACACTCATCCAAACCCTAACACTAACCCTCAACGAAACCAAAACCCTAACCCTAACCGTAACCCTAACCCTAAACAAAACCCTAACATTAACCCTAACCCTAACCCTAACCCAAAACCTAAACCTAACCCTAATCCTAACCCTAAACCTAACCCTAATCCTAACCCTAACCCTAACCCTAACACAAACCCAACCCCTAACCCTAACACAAACCCAACCCCTAACCCTGAACCTAACCCTAAACCAAACCGTAAATCTAACCCTAACCCTAACCCTAACCCTAACCCTAACCCTAACCCTAACCCTAACCCAACTCAAACCCTAACCCTAACCCGAATCCAAACCCTAACACTAACCCTAACACTCACCCAAACCCTAACACTAACCCTAAACGAAACCAAAACCCTAACCCTAACTCTAATCCTAACCCTAACTCTAACACTAACCCTAACCCTAACCCTAACCCTAACTCAAACCCTAACCCTAACCCTAACCCAAATCCTAACCCTAACCCTAACCCTAACCCTAACCAAAACCCTAACTGAAACACTAACCCTAAACCTAACCCAAACCCTAACCCTAAACCTAACCCTAACCCTTATCCTAACACTAAATCTAACACAAAAAATAAAACTAACCCTATACCAAACTTTAACCCTAACCCTAACCCTAACCCAAACCCTAACCCTTACCCAAACTCTAAACCTAAACCTAAACCTAACCCTAATCCTAACATTAACCCTAACCCAAGAACTAACCCTAACCCTAAACCTAACCCTAACCCTAACCCTAACCCTAACCCAAAACCTATACCTAACCCTAATCCTAACCCTAACCCTAAACCTAACGAAAAACCTAAACCTAACCCTAACCCTAACCCTAACCCAAACCCTAACCCTAACACTAACCCTAACCTTAACACTAACCCAAACCCTAACCCTAACCCTAACCCAAACCAAAACGCTAACCCTAACTCTAATCCTAAACCTAACCCTAATCCTAACCCAAACCCTAACTCTTATCCTAACCCTAACCCTAATCAAAACCCTAACACTAACCCTAACCTTAAAACTAACCCAAATCCTAACCCTAACCCTAACCTAAACCAAAACCCTATCCCTAACTCTAATCCTAACCCTAACCCTAAACAAAACCCTAACATTAACCCTAACCCTAACCCTAACCCAAAACCTAAACCTAACCCTAATCCTAACCCTAACCCTAACCCTAACCCTAACCCTAACCCTAACCCTAACCAAAACCCTAACTCAAACACTAACCCTAAACCTAACCCAAAACCTAAACCTAAACCTAACCCTAACCCTTATCCTA
>JAJHUQ010000033.1:14990000-14992500 GCA_035773235.1 Eospalax fontanierii
CTGAACCTAACCCTAAACCAAACCGTAACCCTAACCCTAACCCTAACCCTAACCCTAACCCTAACACAAATCCTAACCCTAACCGTAACCCTAACCCTAACCCTAACCCAACTCAAACCCTAACCCTAACCCTAATCCAAACCCTAACACTAACCCTAACACTCACCCAAACCCTAACACTAACCCTAAACGAAACCAAAACCCTAACCCTAACTCTAATCCTAACCCTAACTCTAAACCTAACCCTAACCCTAACCCTAACCCTAACCCTAACCCTAACCCTAACCCTAACTCAAACCCTAACCCTAACCCTAACCCAAATCCTAACCCTAACCCTAACCCTAACCCTAACCAAAACCCTAACTCAAACACTAACACTAACCCTAACCCAAACCCTAACCCTAACCCTAATCCTAACACTAACCCTAACCCAAAATCTAACCCAAACCCTAACCCTAACCCTAAACCAAACCAAAACCCGAACCCTAACTATAATCCTAACCCTTACCCTAAACAAAACCCTAACATTAACCCTAACCCTAACCCTAATCCTAACCCTAAACATAACCCTAACCATAACCATAACCCTAACCCTAACCCAAACCCTAACCCTAACCGTAACCCTGACCCTAACCCTAACCCTAACCCAGCTGAAACCCTAACCGTAACCCTAATCCAAACTCTAACACTAACCCTAACACTCACCCAAACCCTAACACTAACCCTAAACGAAACCAAAACCCTAACCCTAACCCTAACTCAAACCCTAACCCTAACCCTAACCCAAACCCTCACCCTAAACCTAACCCTAACCCTTATCCTAAGACTAAAACTAACGCAAAAAATAAAACTAACCCTAAACCAAAGCTTAACCCTAACCCTAACCCTAACCCAAACCCTAACCCTTACCCAAACCCTAAACCTAAACCTAAACCTAACCCTAATCCTAACATTAACCCTAACCCAAGAACTAACCCTAACCCTAACCCAAACCCTAACACTAACCCAAAACCTATACCTAACCCTAATCCTAACCCTAACCCTAAACCTAACGAAAAACCTAAACCTAACCCTAACCCTAACTCTAACCCAAACCCTAACCCTAACACTAACCCTAACCCTAACCCAAACCAAAACCCTAACCCTAACTCTAATCCTATCCCTAACCCTAATCCTAACCCAAACCCTAACACTTATCCTAACACTAACCCTAAACCTAACACAAACCCAACCCCTAACCCTAACCCGAACCCAAACCCCAACCCTAAGCCTAACCCTAACTCAAACCCTAACCTTAACCCTAACCCTAACCCTAACCCTAACCCTAAACGAAACCAAAACCCTAACCCTAACTCTAATCCTAACCCTAACTCTAACACTAACCCTAACCCTAACCCTAATCCTAACCCTAACCCTAACCCTAACCCTAACCCAAATCCTATCCCTAACCCTAACCCTAACCCTAACCCTAACCCTAATCCTAACCCTAACCAAACTCTAACACTAACCCTAACCCAAACCCTAACCCTAAACCTAACCCTAACCCTTATCTTAACCCTAAACCTAACACAAAAAATAACACTAAACCTAAACCAAACCCTAACCCTAACCCTAACCCTAACCCTAACCCAAAAACTAACCCTAACTCGAACCCTAACCCAAACCCTAATCCTAACCCTATACCTAAACCAAACCCTAACCCTAACCGTGTTCCTAACCCTAACCCTAAACCTAACCTTAACCCAAACCCTAACCCAAACCCTAACCCTAACCCTAACCCTAACCCTAACTCAAACTCGAACCCTAACTCGAACCCTAACCCTAACCCAAACACTAAACCAAACCCTAACAATAACCCTAAACCTAACCCTATTCCTAACACTAACCCTAACCCTAACCCTAACCCTAACCCTATTCCTAACCCTAACCCTAAACCCTAACCCTAACCAATACCCTAAACATAACATTCACGCTAACACTAACCCTAACCCAAACCCTAACCCTAACCCTAAACGTAACCAAAATCCTAAACCTAACCCTAACCCTAACCCTAACCCAAACCCTAACCCTAACCCTAACCCTAACCCTAACCCTAACCCTAAACCTAACCCTAACCCTAATCCTAACACTAACCCAAACCCAAAAACTAACCCAAACCCTAATCCTAACCCTAAAACAAACCAAAACCCCAACCCTAACTATAATCCTAACCCTAACCCTAAACAAAACCCTAACATTAACCCTAACCCTAACCCTAACCCAAAACCTAAACCTAACCCTAACCCTAACCCTAACCCAAACCCTAAACCTAACCGTAACCCTAACCCTAACCCTAACCCTAACCCAACTCAAACCCTAACCCTAACCCTAATCCAAACCGTAACACTAACCCTAACACTCACCCAAACCCTAACACTAACCCTCAACGAAACCAAAACCCTAACCCTAACCGTAACCCTAACCCAAAACAAAACCCTAACATTAACCCTAACCCTAACTC
>JAJHUQ010000033.1:15012500-15015000 GCA_035773235.1 Eospalax fontanierii
AAAACCCTAACCCTAACCCTAACTCAAACCCTAACCCTAACCCTAACCCAAACCCTCACCCTAAAACTAACCCTAACCCTTATCCTAACACTAAATCTAACGCCAAAAATAAAACTAACCCTAAACCAAACCTTAACCCTAACCCTAACCCTAACCCAAACCCTAACCCTTACCCAAACCCTAAACCTAAACCTAAACCTAACCCTAATCCTAACATTAACCCTAACCCAAGAACTAACCCTAACCCTAACCCAAACCCTAACACTAACCCAAAACCTATACCTAACCCTAATCCTAACCCTAACCCTAAACCTAACGAACAACCTAAACCTAAACCTAACCCTAACCCCAACCCAAACCCTAACCCTAACACTAACCCTAACACTAACACTAACCCAAACCCTAACCCTAACCCTAACCCAAACCAAAACCCTAACCCTAACTCTAATCCTAACCCTAACCCTAATCCTAACCCAAACCCTAACCCTTATCCTAACACTAACCCTAACCCTAATACAAACCCAACCCCTAACCCTAACCCGAACCCAAACCCCAACCCTAAGCCTAACCCTAACTCAAACCCTAACCTTAACCCTAACCCTAACCCTAACCAAAACCCTAACCCTAAACCTAACCCTAACCCTAATCCTAAACCTAACCCTAACCCAAAAACTAACCCTAACACTAATCCTAAACTGAAAACTAACCCAAATCCTAACCCTAACCCTAACCTAAACGAAAACCCTAACCCTAACTCTAATCCTAACCCTAACCCTAATCAACACCCTAACATTAACCCTAACCCTAACCCTAATCACCACCCTAACATTAACCCTAACCCTAACCCTAACCCAAAACCTAAACCTAACGCAAATCCTAACCCTAACCCTAACCTTAACCCTAACCCAAATCCTATCCCTAACCCTAACCCTAACCCTAACCCTAACCCTAACCCTAACTCAAACACTAACCCTAACCCTAACCCAAACCCTAACCCTAAACCTAACCCTAACCCTTATCTTAACCCTAAACCTAACACAAAAAATAACACTAAACCTAAACCAAACCCTAACCCTAACCCTAACCCTAACCCAAACCCTAACCCTTACCCAAACCCTAAACCTAAACCTAAACCTAACCCTAATCCTAACCCTTACCCTAACCCAAAAACTAACCCTAACCCTAACCCAAAAACTAACCCTAACTCGAACCCTAACCCAAACCCTAATCCTAACCCTAACCGTAAACCAAACCCTAACCCTAACGGTGTTCCTAACCCTAACCCTAAACCTAACCTTAAGCCAAACCCTAACTCAAACCCTAACCCTAACCCTAACCCTAACCCTAACTCAAACTCGAAACCTAACTCGAACCCTAACCCTAACCCAAACACTAACCCAAACCCTAACAATAACCCTAAACCTAACCCTATTCCTAACACTAACCCTAACCCTAACCCTAACCCTAACCCTATTCCTAACCCTAACCCTAAACCCTAACCCTAACCAATACCCTAAACATAACATTCACGCTAACACTAACCCTAACCCAAACCCTAACCCTAACCCTAAACCTAACCAAAATCCTAAACCTAACCCTAACCCTAATCCTAACACTAACCCTAACCCAAACAAATAACCCTAAACCTAAACCAAACCAAAACCCTAACCCTAACTATAATCCTAACCCTAACCCTAAACAAAACCCTAACATTAACCCTAACCCTAACCCTAACCCAAAACCTAAACCTAACCCTAACCCTAACCCTAACCCAAACCCTAACCCTAACCCTAACCGTAACCATAACCCTAACCCTAACCCTAACCCAACTCAAACCCTAACCCTAACCCTAATCCAAACCGTAACACTAACCCTAACACTCATCCAAACCCTAACACTAACCCTCAACGAAACCAAAACCCTAACCCTAACCGTAACCCTAACCCTAAACAAAACCCTAACAT
Organism: Eospalax fontanierii; assembly: GCA_035773235.1. NCBI lineage: Eukaryota > Metazoa > Chordata > Mammalia > Rodentia > Spalacidae > Eospalax > Eospalax fontanierii. The sequence continues at coordinate 15,014,465 of JAJHUQ010000033.1, forward strand.
TAACCCTAACCCTAACCCTAACCCAAAACCTAAACCTAACCCTAATCCTAACCCTAAACCTAACCCTAATCCTAACCCTAACCCTAACCCTAACACAAACCCAACCCCTAACCCTAACACAAACCCAACCCCTAACCCTGAACCTAACCCTAAACCAAACCGTAAATCTAACCCTAACCCTAACCCTAACCCTAACCCTAACCCTAACCCTAACCCTAACCCAACTCAAACCCTAACCCTAACCCGAATCCAAACCCTAACACTAACCCTAACACTCACCCAAACCCTAACACTAACCCTAAACGAAACCAAAACCCTAACCCTAACTCTAATCCTAACCCTAACTCTAACACTAACCCTAACCCTAACCCTAACCCTAACTCAAACCCTAACCCTAACCCTAACCCAAATCCTAACCCTAACCCTAACCCTAACCCTAACCAAAACCCTAACTGAAACACTAACCCTAAACCTAACCCAAACCCTAACCCTAAACCTAACCCTAACCCTTATCCTAACACTAAATCTAACACAAA
>JAJHUQ010000033.1:15045000-15050000 GCA_035773235.1 Eospalax fontanierii
TATCGCAAACACTATCCCTTACCCAAAGACTAACCCTAAACCTAAACCTAACCCTAACCCTAACATTAACCCTAACCCAAGAACTAACCCTAACCCTAACCCAAACCCTAACACTAACCCAAAACCTATACCTAACCCTAATCCTAACCCTAACCCTAAACCTAACGAACAACCTAAACCTAAACCTAACCCTAACCCTAACCCAAACCCTAACCCTAACACTAACCCTAACACTAACATTAACCCAAACCCTAACCCTAACCCTAACCCAAACCAAAACCCTAACCCTAACTCTAATCCTAACCCTAACCCTAATCCTAACCCAAACCCTAACCCTTATCCTAACACTAACCCTAACCCTAATACAAACCCAACCCCTAACCCTAACCCGAACCCAAACCCCAACCCTAAGCCTAACCCTAACTCAAACCCTAACCTTAACCCTAACCCTAACCCTAACCAAAACCCTAACCCTAAACCTAACCCTAACCCTAATCCTAAACCTAACCCTAACCCAAAAACTAACCCTAACACTAATCCTAACCTTAAAACTAACCCAAATCCTAACCCTAACCCTAACCTAAACGAAAACCCTAACCCTAACTCTAATCCTAACCCTAACCCTAATCAACACCCTAACATTAACCCTAACCCTAACCCTAATCAACACCCTAACATTAACCCTAACCCTAACCCTAACCCAAAACCTAAACCTAACGCAAATCCTAACCCTAACCCTAACCTTAACCCTAACCCAAATCCTATCCCTAACCCTAACCCTAACCCTAACCCTAACCCTAACCCTAACCCTAACTCAAACACTAACCCTAACCTTAACCCAAACCCTAACCCTAAACCTAACCCTAACCCTTATCTTAACCCTAAACCTAACACAAAAAATAACACTAAACCTAAACCAAACCCTAACCCTAACCCTAACCCTAACCCAAACCCTAACCCTTACCCAAACCCTAAACCTAAACCTAAACCTAACCCTAATCCTAACACTTACCCTAACCCAAAAACTAACCCTAACTCGAACCCTAACCCAAACCCTAATCCTAACCCTAACCCTAAACCAAACCCTAACCCTAACGGTGTTCCTAACCCTAACCCTAAACCTAACCTTAACCCAAACCCTAACCCAAACCCTAACCCTAATCCTAACCCTAACCCTAACTCAAACTCGAAACCTAACTCGAACCCTAACCCTAACCCAAACACTAACCCAAACCCTAACAATAACCCTAAACCTAACCCTATTCCTAACACTAACCCTAACCCTAACTCTAACCCTAACCCTATTCCTAACCCTAACCCTAAACCCTAACCCTAACCAATACCCTAAACATAACATTCACGCTAACACTAACCCTAACCCAAACCCTAACCCTAACCCTAAACCTAACCAAAATCCTAAACCTAACCCTAACCCTAATCCTAACACTAACCCTAACCCAAACAAATAACCCTAACCCTAAAACAAACCAAAACCCTAACCCTAACAATAATCCTAACCCTAACCCTAAACAAAACCCTAACATTAACCCTAACCCTAACCCTAACCCAAAACCTAAACCTAACCCTAACCCTAACCCTAACCCAAACCCTAACCCTAACCCTTACCGTAACCCTAACCCTAACCCTAACCCTAACCCAACTCAAACCCTAACCCTACCCCTAATCCAAAACGTAACACTAACCCTAACACTCACCCAAACCCTAACACTAACCCTCAACGAAACCAAAACCCTAACCCTAACCGTAACCCTAAACCTAAACAAAACCCTAACATTAACCCTAACCCTAACCCTAACCCAAAACCTAAACCTAACCCTAATCCTAACCCTAAACCTAACCCTAATCCTAACCCTAACCCTAACCCTAACACAAACCCAACCCCTAACCCTAACACAAACCCAACCCCTAACCCTGAACCTAACCCTAAACCAAACCGTAAATCTAACCCTAACCCTAACCCTAACCCTAACCCTAACCCTAACCTTAACCCAAACCCTAACCCTAACCGTAACCGTAACCCTAACCCTAACCCTAACCCAACTCAAACCCTAACCCTAACCCGAATCCAAACCCTAACACTAACCCTAACACTCACCCAAACCCTAACACTAACCCTAAACGAAACCAAAACCCTAACCCTAACTCTAATCCTAACCCTAACTCTAACACTAACCCTAACCCTAACCCTAACCCTAACTCAAACCCTAACCCTAACCCTAACCCAAATCCTAACCCTAACCCTAACCAAAACCCTAACTGAAACACTAACCCTAAACCTAACCCAAACCCTAACCCTAAACCTAACCCTAACCCTTATCCTAACACTAAATCTAACGCAAAAAATAAAACTAACCCTATACCAAACTTTAACCCTAACCCTAACCCTAACCCAAACCCTAACCCTTACCCAAACTCTAAACCTAAACCTAAACCTAACCCTAATCCTAACATTAACCCTAACCCAAGAACTAACCCTAACCCTAAACCTAAACCTAACCCTAACCCTAACCCTAACCCAAAACCTATACCTAACCCTAATCCTAACCATAACCCTAAACCTAACGAAAAACCTAAACCTAACCCTAACCCTAACCCTAACCCAAACCCTAACCCTAACACTAACCCTAACCTTAACACTAACCCAAACCCTAACCCTAACCCTAACCCAAACCAAAACGCTAACCCTAACTCTAATCCTAAACCTAACCCTAATCCTTACCCAAACCCTAACCCTTATCCTAACACTAACCCTAACCCAAAAACTAACCCTAACACTAACCCTAACCTTAAAACTAACCCAAATCCTAACCCTAACCCTAACCTAAACCAAAACCCTAACCCTAACTCTAATCCTAACCCTAACCCTAATCAAAACCCTAACATTAACCCTAACCCTAACCCTAACCCAAAACCTAAACCTAAGCCTAATCCTAACCCTAACCCTAACCCAAATCCTATCCCTAATCCTAACCCTAACACAAACCCAACCCCTAACTCTAACCCTAAACCTAACCCAAACCGTAACCCTAACCCTAACCCTAAATCAAACCCTAACCCGAACCCTAACCCTAACCCAAACCCAAACCCTAAACCAAATCCTAACCCTAACCCTAACCCTAACCCTAACCCTAACCCTAACTCAAACACTATCCCTAACCCTAACCCAAACCCTAACCCTAAACCTAACCCTAACCCTTATCCTAACCCTAAACCTAACACAAAAAATAACACTAACCTAACCCAAACCCTAACCCTAAACCTAAACCTAACCCTAATCCTAACCCTTACCCTAACCCAAAAACTAACCCTAACTCGAACCCTAACCCAAACCCTAATCCTAACCCTAACCCTAAACCAAACCCTAACCCTAACGGTGTTCCTAACCCTAACCCTAAACCTAACCTTAACCCAAACCCTAACCCAAACCCTAACCCTAATCCTAACCCTAACCCTAACTCAAACTCGAAACCTAACTCGAACCCTAACCCTAACCCAAACACTAACCCAAACCCTAACAATAACCCTAAACCTAACCCTATTCCTAACACTAACCCTAACCCTAACTCTAACCCTAACCCTATTCCTAACCCTAACCCTAAACCCTAACCCTAACCAATACCCTAAACATAACATTCACGCTAACACTAACCCTAACCCAAACCCTAACCCTAACCCTAAACCTAACCAAAATCCTAAACCTAACCCTAACCCTAATCCTAACACTAACCCTAACCCAAACAAATAACCCTAACCCTAAAACAAACCAAAACCCTAACCCTAACTATAATCCTAACCCTAACCCTAAACAAAACCCTAACATTAACCCTAACCCTAACCCTAACCGTAACCCTAACCCTAACCCTAACCCTAACCCAACTCAAACCCTAACCCTAACCCTAATCGAAACCGTAACACTAACCCTAACACTCACCCAAACCCTAACACTAACCCTCAACGAAACCAAAACCCTAACCCTAACCGTAACCCTAAACCTAAACAAAACCCTAACATTAACCCTAACCCTAACCCTAACCCAAAACCTAAACCTAACCCTAATCCTAACCCTAAACCTAACCCTAATCCTAACCCTAACCCTAACCCTAACACAAACCCAACCCCTAACCCTAACACAAACCCAACCCCTAACCCTGAACCTAACCCTAAACCAAACCGTAAATCTAACCCTAACCCTAACCCTAACCCTAACCCTAACCTTAACCCAAACCCTAACCCTAACCGTAACCCTAACCCTAACCCTAACCCTAACCCAACTCAAACCCTAACCCTAACCCGAATCCAAACCCTAACACTAACCCTAACACTCACCCAAACCCTAACACTAACCCTAAACGAAACCAAAACCCTAACCCTAACTCTAATCCTAACCCTAACTCTAACACTAACCCTAACCCTAACCCTAACTCAAACCCTAACCCTAACCCTAACCCAAATCCTAACCCTAACCCTAACCCTAACCAAAACCCTAACTGAAACACTAACCCTAAACCTAACCCAAACCCTAACCCTAAACCTAACCCTAACCCTTATCCTAACACTAAATCTAACGCAAAAAATAAAACTAACCCTATACCAAACTTTAACCCTAACCCTAACCCTAACCCAAACCCTAACCCTTACCCAAACTCTAAACCTAAACCTAAACCTAACCCTAATCCTAACATTAACCCTAACCCAAGAACTAACCCTAACCCTAAACCTAAACCTAACCCTAACCCTAACCCTAACCCAAAACCTATACCTAACCCTAATCCTAACCATAACCCTAAACCTAACGAAAAACCTAAACCTAACCCTAACCCTAACCCTAACCCTAACCCTAACCATAACCATAACCCTAACCATAACCCTAACCCTAACCCAAACCCTAACCCTAACCGTAACCCTGACCCTAACCCTAACCCTAACGCAACTGAAACCCTAACCCTAACCCTAATCCAAACCCTAACACTAACCCTAAC
>JAJHUQ010000033.1:15062500-15065000 GCA_035773235.1 Eospalax fontanierii
AACCTTACCCTTACCCTAAACCTAACCCTAACCCTAACTCATAACCTAAACCTAACACTATCCCAAAAAATAACACTAACACTAACACTAACCCTAACACTAACCCAAACCATAACCCTAACACTAAACCAAACCAAAACCCTAACCCTAACTCTAATCCTAACCCTTATCCTAACCCTAAACCTAACCCTAACCCTAACCCTAACCCTAACCCTAACTCAAACCATAACCCAAACCCTAATCCTAAACCTAACCCTAACCCAAATCCTAACCCTAACCCTATTCCTAACCCTAACCCTAAACCTAAACTTAACACAAACCCTAACACAAACCCTAACCCTAAACCCTAACCCAAACCCTATCCCTAACCCTAACCCTAACCCTAACTCAAATTCTAACCCTATCTCTTTCCCTCACCCAAAACCTATACCTTACCCTAAAACGAACCCTAGCCTAAACCTTAAGAATAACCCTAACCCTAACCCTAAATCTAACCCTAACCCTAATCCTAACCGTAACCCTAACCGTAATCCTAAACGTAACCCTAAACCTAACCCAAAATGTAAACCTAACCCTAAACCTAACCCTAACCCAAAACCTAAACTAACCCAAATCCTAATCCTAACCTTAACCCTAATCCTAAACCTAACGCTAACCCTAACCCAAACCCTAACCCTAACCCTAACCCTAACCCAAACCAGAACACTAACCCTGACCTTAAGCCTAATGCTAAGCCTAAACCTAACTCAAACTCAAACCCTAACCCTAAACCTAACCCTAAACCAAACCATAACCCTAACACTAACCTAAACCTAACTCAAACCCGAACCATAACCCTAACTCAAACCCGAACCCAAAACCTAACCCTAACCCTAAACCTAACCAAAAACCTAAACCTAAACCTAAACCTAACCCTAACCCTAACCCTAACCCTAACCCTTAACACTAACCCTAACCCTAACACTAACCCAAATCCTAACCCTAACCCTAACCCAAACCAAAACACTAAACGTAACTCTAACTCTAATCCTAAACCTAACCCTAATCCTAACCCTAACCCTAAACCTAATCCTAACCCTAACCCTAACCCTAACACAAACCCAACCTCTAACACTAACCCTAACCCTAACCCAAACCCTAACCCTAACCCTAACCCTAACCCTAACTCTAACCCTAACCCTAACCCTAACCCTAACCCTAAACCTAACCCTAACCCTAATCGTAACCCTAAACCAAACCAAAACCCTAACCCTAACTATAATCCTAAACCTAACCCTAAATGAAACCCTAACATTAACGCTAACCCTAACCCAAAACCTAAACCTAACCCTAATCTTAACCCTAACCCTAACCCTAATCCTAACCCTAACCCTAACCCTAACACAAACCCAACCCCTAACCCTAACACAAACCCAACCCCTAACCCTGAACCTAACCCTAAACCAAACCGTAACCCTAACCCTAAACCTAACCCTTACCCTAACCCTAACCCAAACCCTAACCCTAACCGTAACCCTGACCCTAACCCTAACACTAACCCAACTGAAACCCTAATCCTAACCCTAATCCAAACCCTAACACTAACCCTAACACTCACGCAAACCCTAACACTAAACCTAAACGAAACCAAAACCCTAAACCTAACACTAACTCAAACCCTAACCCTAACCCTAACCCAAACCCTAACCCTAAACCTAACCCTAACCCTTATCCTAACACTAAATCTAACGCAAAAAATAAAACTAACCCTAAACCAAACCTTAACCCTAACCCTAACCCAAACCCTAACCCTTACCCAAACTCTAAACCTAAACCTAAACCTAACCCTAATCCTAACATTAACCCTAACCCAAGAACTAACCCTAACCCTAAACCTAACCCTAACCCTTATCCTAACACTAAATCTAACGGAAAAAATAAAACTAACCCTATACCAAACTTTAACCCTAACACTAACCCTAACCCTAACACTAACCCAAACCCTAACCCTAACCCTAACCCAAACCAAAACCCTAACCCTAACTCTAATCCTAAACCTAACCCTAATCCTAACCCAAACCCTAATCCTTATCCTAACACTAACCCTAGCCCTAACACAAACCCAACCCCTAACACTAACCCTAACCCAAACCCCAACCCTAACCCTAACCCTAATTCAAACCCTAACCCTACCCCTAAACCTAACCCTAACCCAAAACCTAACCCTAAACCTAACCCTAACCCTAATCCTAAACCTAACCCTAACCCAAAAACTAACCCTAACACTAACCCTAAACTTAAAACTAACCCAAATCCTAACCCTAAACCTAACCTAAACCAAAACCCTAACCCTAACTCTAATCCTAACCCTAAACCTAATCAAAACCCTAACATTAACCCTAACCCTAACCCTAACCCAAAACCTAAACCTAACCCTAATCCTAACCCTAACCCTAAACCTAACCAAAAACCTAAACCTAACCCTAACCCGAACCCTAACCCAAACCCAAACCCTAACACT
>JAJHUQ010000033.1:15070000-15075000 GCA_035773235.1 Eospalax fontanierii
CTAACCCTAACCCTAAAACAAACCAAAACCCTAAACCTAACTATAATCCTAACCCTAACCCTAAACAAAACCCTAACATTAACCCTAACCCTAACCCTAACCCAAAACCTAAACCTAACCCTAATCCTAACCCTAACCCTAACCCTAATCCTAACCCTAACCCTAACCCTAACACAAAACCAACCCCTAACCCTAACACAAACCCAACCCCTAACCCTGAACCTAACCCAAAACCATACCGTAACCCTAACCCTAACCCTAACCCTAACCCTAACCCTAACCCAAACCCTAACCCTAACCGTAACCCTAACCCTAACCCTAACACTAACCCTAACCCTAACCCTAACGCTAACCCTAACTCAAACACTAACCCTAACCCTAAACCAAACCCTAACGCTAAACCTAACCCTAACCCTGATCCTAACCCTAAACCTAACACAAAAAATAACACTAACCCTAAACCAAACCCTAACCCTAACCCTAACCCTAACCCAAACCCTAACCCTTACCCAAACCCTAAACCTAAACCTAAACCTAACCGTAATCCTAAACCTAACCCTAACCCAAAAACTAACCCTAACTCGAACCCTAACCCAAACCCTAATCCTAACCCAAACCCTAAACCAAACCCTAACCCTAACCCTGTTTCTAACCCTAACCCTAAACCTAACCTTAACCCAAACCCTAACTCAAACCCTAACCCTAACCCTAACTCAAACTCGAACCCTAACTCAAACCCTAACCCTAACACAAACACTAACCCAAACCCTAACAATAACCCTAAACCTAACCCTATTCCTAACACTAACCCTAACCGTAACCCTAACCCTAACCCTAACCCTAAACCCTAACCCTAACCAATACCCTAAACATAACATTCACGCTAACCCTAACCCTAACCCAAACACTAACCCTAACCCTAAACCTATCCAAAATTCTTAACCTAACCCTAACCCTAACCCTAACCGAAACCCTAACCCTAATACTAAACCTAACCCTAAAACTAACCCAAATCCTAACCCTAACATTAACCCAAACCAAAACCCTAACCCTAACTCTAATCCTAACCCTCACCCTAATCAAAACCCTAACATTAAACCTAACCCTAACCCTAACCCAAAACCTAAACCTAACCCTAATCCTAAACCTAACACTAACCCTAATCCTAACCCTAACCCTAACCCTAACACAAACACAACCCCTAACCCTAACCCTAACCCTAACTCAAACCCTAACCATAACTCTAATTCTAACCTGAACCCAAAACCTAAACCTAACCCTAACACAAGCTCTAAGCCAAATCCTAACAATAACCCTAACCCTAACCCTCTCCCTAACCCTACCCGCAACCGTACCCCTCACCCTAACCCTCTTCCTAACCCTAACCCTAACCCTAACCTTAACCCACACCCTAACCCTAAACCTAACCCTAACCCAAACCCTAATCAAACCCTTACCCTAACCCTAACCCTAACCCTAACCCAAACCCTAACCCTAACACTAACCCTAACCGTAATCCTAAACCTAACCCTAACCCTAACACAAAAAGTAAACCTAACCCTAAACCTTACCCTAAACCAAACCCTAACCCTAACCCAAATCCTAATCCTAACCCTAACCCTAATCCTAAACCTAACTCTAACCCTAACCCTAACCCAAACCCTAATCCTAACCCTAACCCAAACCCTACCCATAACCCTAACCCTAACCCTAACCCAAACCATAACACTAACACTAACCTTAACCCTAATGCTAAGCCTAAACCTAACTCAAACTAAAACCCTAAACCTAAACCTAACCCTAACCCTAACCCAAACCCTAACTCAAACCCTAACCCTAACCCTAACACAAACCCTAAGCCTAAACCTAACCCTAACCCTTATCCTAACTCTAAATCTAACGCAAAAAATAACACTAACCCTAAACCAAACCTTAACCCTAACCCTATCCCTAAGCCAAACACTAACCCTTACCCAAACCCTAAACATAAACCTAACCCTAACCCTAATCCTAACCCTAACCCTAACCCAAGAACTAACCCTAACCCCAAACCTAACCCAAACCCTAATCCTAAGCTTAACCCTAAACAAAACCCTAACATTAACCTAAACCTAACCCTAACCAAAAACCTAAACCTAACCCTAATCCTAACCCTAAGGCTAAACCTAACCAAAAACCTAAACCTAACCCTAACCCTAACCCTAACCCAAACCCTAACCCTAACACTAACCCTAACCCTAACACTAACCCAAACCCTAACCCTAACCCTAACCCAAACCAAAACCCTAACCCTAACTCTAATCCTAATCCTAACCCTAATCCTAACCCTAACCCTAACCCTTATCCTAACACTAACCCTAACCCTAACACAAACCCCACTCCTAACCCTAAACCTAACCCAAACCCCAACCCTAACCCTAACCCTAACTCAAACCCTAACCCTAACCGTAATGCTAACCCTAACCCAAACCCTAAGCCTAAACCTAACCCTAACACTAATACTAAACCTAACCCTAACCCAAAAACTAACCCTAACACTAACCCTAATATTAAAACTAATCCAAATCCTAACCCTAACCCTAACCCTAACGTAAACCAAAACCCTAACCCTAACACTAATCCTAACATTAACCCTAATCAAAACCCTAACATTAACCCTAACCCTAACCCAAAACCTAAACCTAACCGTAATCCTAACCCTAACCCTAACCCAAATCCTAACCCTAACCCTAACCCTAACACAAACCCAAACCCTAAACCTAACCCTAACCCTAACCCAAACCGTAACCCTAACCCTAACCCTAACCCTAACTCAAAACCTAACCCTAACCCTAAACCTAACCCTAACCCAAACCCTAACCCAAATGCTAACCCTTACGCTAACCCTAACCCTAACCCTAATTCAAACACTAACCCTAACCCTAATCCTATTGCTAACCCTAACCGTAACACTAAGCCTAACCCTAACCCTATTCCTAACCCTAACCCTAACCCTAACCTTAACCCAAACCCTAACCCTAAACCTAACCCTAACCCAAACCCTAATCAAACCCTAACCCTAACCCTAACCCTAACCCTAACCCTAACCCAAACCCTAACCCTAACACTAACCCTAACCGTAATCCTAAACCTAACCCTAACCCTAACCCAAAAAGTAAACCTAACCCTAAACCTAACCCTAACCCAAAACCTAACCCTAACCCAAATCCTAATCCTAACCCTAACCCCAATCCTAAACCTAACTCTAACCCTAACCCAAACCATAACCCTAATCCTAACCCTAACCCAAACCCTACCCATAACCCTAACCCTAACCCTAACCCTAACCCGAACCCAAACCCCAACCCTAAGCCTAACCCTAACTCAAACCCTAACCTTAACCCTAACCCTAACCCTAACCAAAACCCTAACCCTAAACCTAACCCTAACCCTAATCCTAAACCTAACCCTAACCCAAAAACTAACCCTAACACTAATCCTAACCTTAAAACTAACCCAAATCCTAACCCTAACCCTAACCTAAACCAAAACCCTAACCCTAACTCTAATCCTAACCCTAACCCTAATCAACACCCTAACATTAACCCTAACCCTAACCCTAATCAACACCCTAACATTAACCCTAACCCTAACCCTAACCCAAAACCTAAACCTAACGCAAATCCTAACCCTAACCCTAACCTTAACCCTAACCCAAATCCTATCCCTAACCCTAACCCTAACCCTAACCCTAACCCTAACCCTAACTCAAACACTAACCCTAACCCTAACCCAAACCCTAACCCTAAACCTAACCCTAACCCTTATCTTAACCCTAAACCTAACACAAAAAATAACACTAAACCTAAACCAAACCCTAACCCTAACCCTAACACTAACCCAAACCCTAACCCTTACCCAAACCCTAAACCTAAACCTAAACCTAACCCTAATCCTAACCCTTACCCTAACCCAAAAACTAACCCTAACTCGAACCCTAACCCAAACCCTAATCCTAACCCTAACCCTAAACCAAACCCTAACCCTAACGGTGTTCCTAACCCTAACCCTAAACCTAACCTTAACCCAAACCCTAACCCAAACCCTAACCCTAACCCTAACCCTAACCCTAACTCAAACTCGAAACCTAACTCGAACCCTAACCCTAACCCAAACACTAACCCAAACCCTAACAGTAACCCTAAACCTAACCCTATTCCTAACACTAACCCTAACCCTAACCCTAACCCTAACCCTAACCCTATTCCTAACCCTAACCTTAAACCCTAACCCTAACCAATACCCTAAACATAACATTCACGCTAACACTAACCCTAACCCAAACCCTAACCCTAATCCTAAACCTAACCAAAATCCTAAACCTAACCCTAACCCTAATCCTAACACTAACCCTAACCCAAACAAATAACCCTAACCCTAAAACAAACCAAAACCCTAACCCTAACTATAATCCTAACCCTAACCCTAAACAAAACCCTAACATTAAACCTAACCCTAACCCTAACCCAAAACCTAAACCTAACCCTAACCCTAACCCTAACCCAAACCCTAACCCTAACCCTAACCGTAACCATAACCCTAACCCTAACCCTAACCCAACTCAAACCCTAACCCTAACCCTAATCCAAACCGTAACACTAACCCTAACACTCATCCAAACCCTAACACTAACCCTCAACGAAACCAAAACCCTAACCCTAACCGTAACCCTAACCCTAAACAAAACCCTAACATTAACCCTAACCCTAACCCTAACCCAAAACCTAAACCTAACCCTAATCCTAACCCTAAACCTAACCCTAATCCTAACCCTAACCCTAACCCTAACACAAACCCAACCCCTAACCCTAACACAAACCCAACCCCTAACCCTGAACCTAACCCTAACCCTAACCCTAACCCAAACCCTAACCCTAACCCTAACCCTAACCCCAACCCTAACCCTAACCCTAACCCTAACCCAACTCAAACCCTAACCCTAACCCGAATCCAAACCCTAA
>JAJHUQ010000033.1:15077500-15082500 GCA_035773235.1 Eospalax fontanierii
CCTTAACCCTAACCCTAACCCTAACCCAAACCCTAACCCTTACCCAAACCCTAAACCTAAACCTAAACCTAACCCTAATCCTAACATTAACCCTAACCCAAGAACTAACCCTAACCCTAACCCAAACCCTAACACTAACCCAAAACCTATACCTAACCCTAATCCTAACCCTAACCCTAAACCTAACGAACAACCTAAACCTAAACCTAACCCTAACCCTAACCCCAACCCTAACCCTAACACTAACCCTAACACTAACACTAACCCAAACCCTAACCCTAACCCTAACCCAAACCAAAACCCTAACCCTAACTCTAATCCTAACCCTAACCCTAATCCTAACCCAAACCCTAACCCTTATCCTAACACTAACCCTAACCCTAATACAAACCCAACCCCTAACCCTAACCCGAACCCAAACCCCAACCCTAAGCCTAACCCTAACTCAAACCCTAACCTTAACCCTAACCCTAACCCTAACCAAAACCCTAACCCTAAACCTAACCCTAACCCTAATCCTAAACCTAACCCTAACCCAAAAACTAACCCTAACACTAATCCTAACCTTAAAACTAACCCAAATCCTAACCCTAACCCTAACCTAAACGAAAACCCTAACCCTAACTGTAATCCTAACCCTAACCCTAATCAACACCCTAACAATAACCCTAACCCTAACCCTAATCAACACCCTAACATTAACCCTAACCCTAACCCTAACCCTAACCCTTACCCAAACCCTAAACCTAAACCTAAACTTAACCCTAATCCTAACCCTTACCCTAACCCAAAAACTAACCCTAACTCGAACCCTAACCCAAACCCTAATCCTAACCCTAACCCTAAACCAAACCCTAACCCTAACGGTGTTCCTAACCCTAACCCTAAACCTAACCTTAACCCAAACCCTAACCCAAACCCTAACCCTAATCCTAACCCTAACCCTAACTCAAACTCGAAACCTAACTCGAACCCTAACCCTAACCCAAACACTAACCCAAACCCTAACAATAACCCTAAACCTAACCCTATTCCTAACACTAACCCTAACCCTAACTCTAACCCTAACCCTATTCCTAACCCTAACCCTAAACCCTAACCCTAACCAATACCCTAAACATAACATTCACGCTAACACTAACCCTAACCCAAACCCTAACCCTAACCCTAAACCTAACCAAAATCCTAAACCTAACCCTAACCCTAATCCTAACACTAACCCTAAGCCAAACAAATAACCCTAACCCTAAAACAAACCAAAACCCTAACCCTAACTATAATCCTAACCCTAACCCTAAACAAAACCCTAACATTAACCCTAACCCTAACCCTAACCCAAAACCTAAACCTAACCCTAACCCTAACCCTAACCCAAACCCTAACCCTAACCCTAACCGTAACCCTAACCCTAACCCTAACCCTAACCAAACTCAAACCCTAACCCTAACCCTAATCCAAACCGTAACACTAACCCTAACACTCACCCAAACCCTAACACTAACCCTCAACGAAACCAAAACCCTAACCCTAACCGTAACCCTAAACCTAAACAAAACCCTAACATTAACCCTAACCCTAACCCTAACCCAAAACCTAAACCTAACCCTAATCCTAACCCTAAACCTAACCCTAATCCTAACCCTAACCCTAACCCTAACACAAACCCAACCCCTAACCCTAACACAAACCCAACCCCTAACCCTGAACCTAACCCTAAACCAAACCGTAAATCTAACCCTAACCCTAACACTAACCCTAACCCTAACCCTAACCTTAACCCAAACCCTAACCCTAACCGTAACCGTAACCCTAACCCTAACCCTAACCCAACTCAAACCCCAACCGTAACCCGAATCCAAACCCTAACACTAACCCTAACACTCACCCAAACCCTAACACTAACCCTAAACGAAACCAAAACCCTAACCCAAACTCTAATCCTAACCCTAACTCTAACACTAACCCTAACCCTAACCCTAACCCTAACTCAAACCCTAACCCTATCCCTAACCCAAATCCTAACCCTAACCCTAACCCTAACCAAAACCCTAACTGAAACACTAACCCTAAACCTAACCCAAACCCTAACCCTAAACCTAACCCTAACCCTTATCCTAACACTAAATCTAACGCAAAAAATAAAACTAACCCTATACCAAACTTTAACCCTAACCCTAACCCTAACCCAAACCCTAACCCTTACCCAAACTCTAAACCTAAACCTAAACCTAACCCTAATCCTAACATTAACCCTAACCCAAGAACTAACCCTAACCCTAAACCTAAACCTAACCCTAACCCTAACCCTAACCCAAAACCTATACCTAACCCTAATCCTAACCATAACCCTAAACCTAACGAAAAACCTAAACCTAACCCTAACCCTAACCCTAACCCAAACCCTAACCCTAACACTAACCCTAACCTTAAGACTAACCCAAACCCTAACCCTAACCCTAACCCAAACCAAAACGCTAACCCTAACTCTAATCCTAAACCTAACCCTAATCCTTACCCAAACCCTAACCCTTATCCTAACACTAACCCTAACCCAAAAACTAACCCTAACACTAACCCTAACCTTAAAACTAACCCAAATCCTAACCCTAACCCTAACCTAAACCAAAACCCTAACCCTAACTCTAATCCTAACCCTAACCCTAATCAAAACCCTAACATTAACCCTAACCCTAACCCTAACCCAAAACCTAAACCTAAGCCTAATCCTAACCCTAACCCTAACCCAAATCCTATCCCTAATCCTAACCCTAACACAAACCCAAGCCCTAACTCTAACCCTAAACCTAACCCAAACCGTAACCCTAACCCTAACCCTAAATCAAACCCTAACCCGAACCCTAACCCTAACCCAAACCCAAACCCTAAACCAAATCCTAACCCTAACCCTAACCCTAACCCTAACCCTAACCCTAACTCAAACACTATCCCTAAACCTAACCCAAACCCTAACCCTAAACCTAACCCTAACCCTTATCCTAACCCTAAACCTAACACAAAAAATAACACTAACCTAACCCAAACCCTAACCCTAAACCTAAACCTAACCCTAATCCTAACCCTTACCCTAACCCAAAAACTAACCCTAACTCGAACCCTAACCCAAACCCTAATCCTAACCCTAACCCTAAACCAAACCCTAACCCTAACGGTGTTCCTAACCCTAACCCTAAACCTAACCTTAACCCAAACCCTAACCCAAACCCTAACCCTAATCCTAACCCTAACCCTAACTCAAACTCGAAACCTAACTCGAACCCTAACCCTAACCCAAACACAAACCCAAACCCTAACAATAACCCTAAACCTAACCCTATTCCTAACACTAACCCTAACCCTAACTCTAACCCTAACCCTATTCCTAACCCTAACCCTAAACCCTAACCCTAACCAATACCCTAAACATAACATTCACGCTAACACTAACCCTAACCCAAACCCTAACCCTAACCCTAAACCTAACCAAAATCCTAAACCTAACCCTAACCCTAATCCTAACACTAACCCTAACCCAAACAAATAACCCTAACACTAAAACAAACCAAAACCCTAACCCTAACTATAATCCTAACCCTAACCCTAAACAAAACCCTAACATTAACCCTAACCCTAACCCTAACCCAAAACCTAAACCTAACCCTAACCCTAACCCTAACCCAAACCCTAACCCTAACCCTAACCGTAACCCTAACCCTAACCCTAACCCTAACCCAACTCAAACCCTAACCCTAACCCTAATCCAAACCGTAACACTAACCCTAACACTCACCCAAACCCTAACACTAACCCTCAACGAAACCAAAACCCTAACCCTAACCGTAACCCTAAACCTAAACAAAACCCTAACATTAACCCTAACCCTAACCCTAACCCAAAACCTAAACCTAACCCTAATCCTAACCCTAAACCTAACCCTAATCCTAACCCTAACCCTAACCCTAACACAAACCCAACCCCTAACCCTAACACAAACCCAACCCCTAACCCTGAACCTAACCCTAAACCAAACCGTAAATCTAACCCTAACCCTAACCCTAACCCTAACCCTAACCATAACCTTAACCCAAACCCTAACCCTAACCGTAACCCTAACCCTAACCCTAACCCTAACCCAACTCAAACCCTAACCCTAACCCCAATCCAAACCCTAACACTAACCCTAACACTCACCCAAACCCTAACACTAACCCTAAACGAAACCAAAACCCTAACCCTAACTCTAATCCTAACCCTAACTCTAACACTAACCCTAACCCTAACCCTAACCCTAACTCAAACCCTAACCCTAACCCTAACCCAAATCCTAACCCTAACCCTAACCCTAACCAAAACCCTAACTGAAACACTAACCCTAAACCTAACCCAAACCCTAACCCTAAACCTAACCCTAACCCTTATCCTAACACTAAATCTAACGCAAAAAATAAAACTAACCCTATACCAAACTTTAACCCTAACCCTAAACCTAACCCAAACCCTAACCCTTACCCAAACTCTAAACCTAAACCTAAACCTAACCCTAATCCTAACATTAACCCTAACCCAAGAACTAACCCTAACCCTAAACCTAAACCTAACCCTAACCCTAACCCTAACCCTAACCCAAAACCTATACCTAACCCTAATCCTAACCATAACCCTAAACCTAACGAAAAACCTAAACCTAACCCTACCTCTAACACTAACCCTACCCCTAGCCATAACCATAACCATAACCCTAACCATAACCCTAACCCTAACCCAAACCCTAACCCTAACCGTAACCCTGACCCTAACCCTAACCCTAACGCAACTGAAACCCTAACCCTAACCCTAATCCAAACCCTAACACTAACCCTAACACTCACCCAAACCCTAACACTAACCCTAAACGAAACCAAAACCCTAACCCTAACCCTAACTCAAACCCTAACCCTAACCCTAACCCAAACCCTCACCCTAAAACTAACCCTAACCCTTATCCTAACACTAAATCTAACGCA
>JAJHUQ010000033.1:15092500-15097500 GCA_035773235.1 Eospalax fontanierii
ACCCAACCCCTAAACCTAACCCTAACACTAACCCAAAACGGAACCCTAACCCTAACCCTAACCCTAACCCTAACACAAACCCTAACCCTAAACCTAAGCCTAACCCTAACCCTAACCCTAACCCTAACTCAAAACCTAAACCTAACCCTAAACCAAAACCTAACACTAACACTAACACTAACCCTAACACTAACCCAAACCCTAACCTTAACCCTAAACCAAACCAAAACCCTAAACCTAACTCTAATCCTAACCCTAATCCTAACCCTAACCCTAACCCTAACTCAAACCCTAACGCTAACCCTAACCCAAACCCTAACCCTAAACCTAACCATAACCCTTATCCTAACACTAAATCAAACGCAAAAAATAAAACTAACCCTAAACCAAACCTTAACCCTAACCCTAACCCTAACCCAAACCCTAACCATTACCCAAACCCTAAACCTAAACCTAATCCTAACCCTAATCCTAACATTAACCCTAACCCAAGAACTAACCCTAACCCAAACCCTAACCCAAACCCTAATTCTAACCCTAACCCTAACCCAAATCCTAACCCTAACCCTATTCCTAACCCTAACCCTAAACCTAAACTTAACACAAACCCTAACACAAACCCTAACCCTAAACCCTAACCCAAACCCTAACCCTAACCCTAACACTAACCCTAACTCAAATTCTAACCCTAACTCTAACCTTCATCCAAAACCTATACCTAACCCTAACACGAACCCTAGCCTAATCCCTAACAATAACCCTAACACTAACCCTAAATCTAACCCTAACGTTAATCCTAACCCTAACCCTAACCCTAACCCTAATCCTAACCCTAACCCTAACCCTAACACAAACCCAACCTCTAACACTAACCGTAACCCTACCCCAAACCCTAACCCTAACCCTAACCCTAACCCTAACTCAAACCCTAACCCTAACCCTAACCCTAACCCTAAACCTAACCCTAACCCTAATCCTAATACTAACCCTAACACAAAAACTAACCCAAACCCTAACCCTAACCCTAACCCAAACCAAAACCCTAACCCTAAATCTAATCCTAATCCTAACCCTAATCCTAACCCTAACCCTAACCCTTATCCTAACACTAACCCTAACCCTAACACAAACCCAACTCCTAACCCTAAACCTAACCCAAACCCCAACCCTAACCCTAACCCTAACTCAAACCCTAACCCTAAACCTAATGCTAACCCTAACCCAAATCCTAACCCTAAACCTAACCCTAACCCTAATCCTAAACCTAACCATAACCCAAAAACTAACCCTAACACTAACCCTAACCTTAAAACTAATCCAAATCCTAACCCTAATCCTAACCCTAACGTAAACCAAAACCCTAACCCTAACACTAATCCTAACCCTAACCCTAATCAAAACCCTAACATTAACCCTAACCCTAACCCTAACCCAAAACCTAAACCTAACCGTAATCCTAACCCTAACCCTAACCCTAACCCTAACCCAAATCCTAACCCTAACCCTAACCCTAACACAAACCCAACCCCTAAACCCAACCTTAACCATAACCCAAACCGTAACCCTAACCCTAACCCTAACTCAAACCCTAACCCTAACCCTAAACCTAACCCTAACCCAAACGCTAACCCAAATCCTAACCCTTACCCTAACCCTAACCCTAATTCAAACACTAACCCTAACCCTAACCCAAACCCTCACACTAAACCTAACCCTAACCCTTATCCTAACCCTAAACCTAACACAAAAAATAACACTAACCCTAAACCAAACCCTAACCCTAACCCTAACCCTAACCCTAACCCAAACCCTAACCCTTACCCAAACACTAAACCTAAACCTAAACCTAACCCTAATCCTAACCCTAACCCTAACCCAAAAACTAACCCTAACTCGAACCCTAACCCAAACCCTAATCCTAACCCTAACCCTAACCCAAAACCTAACCCTAACCCTGTTCCTAACCCTAACCCTAAACCTAACCTTAACCCAAACCCTAACCCAAACCAAAACCCTAACCCTAACCCTAACTCAAACTCGAACCCTAACTCGAACCCTAACCCTAACCCAAACACTAACCAAAACCCTAACAATAACCCTAACCCTAACCCTATTCCTAACCCTAACCCTAACCCTATTCCTAACCCTAACCCTAAACCCTAACCCTAACCAATACCCTAAACATAACCTTCACGCTAACCCTAACCCTAACCCAAACCCTAACCCTAAACCTAAACCTAACCAAAAACCTAAACCTAAACCTAACCCTAACCCTAACCCAAACCCTAAGCCTAATACTAACCCTAACCCTAACACTAACCCAAATCCTAACCCTAACATTAACCCAAACCAAAACCCTAACGCTAACTCTAATCCTAACCCTAACCCTAATCAAAACCCTAACATTAAACCTAACACTAACCCTAACCCAAAACCTAAACCTAACCCTAATCCTTAACCTAACCCTATCCCTAATCCTAGCCCTAACCCTAACACTAACACAAACCCAACCCCTAACCCTAACCCTAACCCTAACTCAAACCCTAACCATAACTCTAATTCTAACCCGAACCCAAACCCTAAACCTAACCCTAACCCTAACCCTAACTCAAACCCTAACCCTAACCCTAACCCAAACCCTAACCATAAACCTAACCCTAACCCTAATCCTAACCCTAACCCTAACCCAAAAACTAACCCTAACACTAACCCTAACCATAAAACTAACCCAAACACTAACCCTAACCCTAACTCAAACCAAAACCCTAACCCTAACTCTAATCCTAACCCTAACCCTAATCAAAACCCTAACATTAACATTAACCCTAACCCTAACCCAAAACCTAACCCTAACCCTAATCCTAACCCTAACCCTAACCCTAACACAAAACCAACCCCTAACCCTAACACAAACCCAACCCCTAAACCTAACCCTAACACTAACCCAAATCGTAACCCTTACAGTAACCCTAACCCTAACCCTAACACAAACCCTAACCCTAAACCTAACCCTAACCCTAACCCTAACCCTAACCCTAACTCAAACCCTAAACCTAACCCTAACCCAAACCCTAACACTAACACTAACACTAACCCTAACACTAACCCAAACCCTAACCTTAACCCTAAACCAAACCAAAACCCCAACCCTAACTCTAATCCTAACCCTAATCCTAACCCTAACCCTAACCCTAACCCTAACTCAAACCCTAACCCTAACCCTAACCCAAACCCTAACCCTAAACCTAACCCTAACCCTTATCCTAACACTAAATCAAACGCAAAAAATAAAACTAACCCTAAACCAAACCTTAACCCTAACCCTAACTCTAATCCTAACCCTAATCCTAACCCTAACCCTAAACCTAACGCTAACTCAAACCCTAACCCTAACCCTAACCGAAACCTTAACCCTAATCCTAACACTAACTCAAACCCTAACCCTAACCCTAACCCAAACCTTAACCCTAACCCTAACCCTAACCCTAACCTAAACTTAACACAAACCCTAACACAAACCCTAACCCTAAACCCTAACCCAAACCCTATCCCTAACCCTAACACTAACGCTAACTCAAATTCTAACCCTCACCCAATCACTATAGCTAGCCCTAACATGAACCCTAGCCTAAACCCTAACAATAACCCTAACACTAACCCTAAATCTAACCCTAACCCTAATTCTAACCCTAACCCTAACCCTAAACCTAATCCTAACCCTAACCCTAACCCTAACACAAACCCAACCTCTAACACTAACCGTAACCCTACGCCAAACCCTAACCCTAACCCTAACCCTAACCCTAACTCAAACCCTAACCCTAATCCTAACCCTAACCCTAACCCTAAACCTAACACTAACCCTAATCCTAACACTAACCCTAACACATAAACTAATTCAAACGCTAACCCTAACCATTACCCAAACCCTAAACCTAAACCTAATCCTAACCCTAATCCTAACATTAACCCTAACCCAAGAACTAACCCTAACCCAAACCCTAACCCAAACCCTAATTCTAACCCTAACCCTAACCCAAATCCTAACCCTAACCCTATTCCTAACCCTAACCCTAAACCTAAACTTAACACAAACCCTAACACAAACCCTAACCCTAAACCCTAACCCAAACCCTAACCCTAACCCTAACACTAACCCTAACTCAAATTCTAACCCTAACTCTAACCTTCATCCAAAACCTATACCTAACCCTAACACGAACCCTAGCCTAATCCCTAACAATAACCCTAACACTAACCCTAAATCTAACCCTAACCCTAATCCTAACCCTAACCCTAACCCTAACCCTAATCCTAACCCTAACCCTTACCCTAACACAAACCCAACCTCTAACACTAACCGTAACCCTACCCCAAACCCTAACCCTAACCCTAACCCTAACCCTAACTCAAACCCTAACCCTAACCCTAACCCTAACCCTAAACCTAACCCTAACCCTAATCCTAATACTAACCCTAACACAAAAACTAACCCAAACCCTAACCCTAACCCTAACCCAAACCAAAACCCTAACCCTAACTCTAATCCTAATCCTAACCCTAATCCTAACCCTAACCCTAACCCTTATCCTAACACTAACCCTAACCCTAACACAAACCCAACTCCTAACCCTAAACCTAACAAAAACCCCAACCCTAACCCTAACCCTAACTCAAACCCTAACCCTCAACCTAATGCTAACCCTAACCCAAATCCTAACCCTAAACCTAACCCTAACCCTAATCCTAAACCTAACCCTAACCCAAAAACTAACCCTAACACTAACCCTAACCTTAAAACTAATCCAAATCCTAACCCTAATCCTAACCCTAACGTAAACCAAAACCCTAACCCTAACACTAATCCTAACCCTAACCCTAATCAAAACCCTAACATTAACCCTAACCCTAACCCTAACCCAAAACCTAAACCTAACCGTAATCCTAACCCTAACCCTAACCCTAACCCTAACCCAAATCCTAACCCTAACCCTAACCCT
>JAJHUQ010000033.1:15102500-15115000 GCA_035773235.1 Eospalax fontanierii
TAACTCTAACCCTAACCCAAACCCTAACCCTAAACCTAACCCTAACCCTTATCCTAACCCTAAACCTAACACAAAAAATAACACTAACCCTAAACCAAAGACTAACCCTAACCCTAACCCTAACCCTAACCAAAACCCTAACCCTTACCCAAACACTAAACCTAAACCTAAACCTAACCCTAATCCTAACCCTAACCCTAACCCAAAAACTAACCCTAACTCGAACCCTAACACAAACCCTAATCCTAACCCTAACCCTAACCCTAACCCTAACCCTAATCCTGTTCCTAACCCTAACCGTAAACCTAACCTTAACCCAAACCCTAACCCAAACCAAAACCCTAACCCTAACCCTAACTCAAACTCGAACCCTAACTCGAAACCTAACCCTAACCCAAACACTAACCCAAACCCTAACAATAACCCTAACCCTAACCCTATTCCTAACACTAACCCTAACCCTAACCCTAACCCTAACCCTATTCCTAACCCTAACCCTAAACCCTAACCCTAACCAATACCCTAAACATAACCTTCACGCTAACCCTAACCCTACCCCAAACCCTAACCCTAAACCTAAACCTAACCAAAAACCTAAACCTAACCGTAACCCTAACCCTAACCCAAACCCTAAGCCTAATACTAACCCTAACCCTAACACTAACCCAAATCCTAACCCCAACATTAACCCAAACCAAAACCCTAACCCTAAATCTAATCCTAACCCTAACCCTAATCAAAACCCTAACATTAAACCTAACCCTAACCCTAACCCAAAACCTAAACCTAACCCTAATCCTTAACCTAACCCTATCCCTAATCCTAACCCTAACCCTAACCCTAACACAAACCCAACCCCTAACCCTAACCCTAACCCTAACTCAAACCCTAACCATAACTCTAATTCTAACACGAACCCAAACCCTAAACCTAACCCTAACCCTAACCCTAACTCAAACCCTAACCCTAACCCTAACCCAAACCCTAACCATAAACCTAACCCTTACCCTAATCCTAACCCTAACCCTCACCCAAAAACTAACCCTAACACTAAACCTAACCCTAAAACTAACCCAAACCCTAACCCTAACCCTAACTCAAACCAAAACCCTAACCCTAACTCTAATCCTAACCCTAACCCTAACCATAACCCTAACATTAACCCTAACCCTAACCCTAACCCAAAACCTAAGCCTAACCCTAATCCTAACCCTAACCCTAACCCTAACACAAAACCAACCCCTAACCCTAACACAAACCCAACCCCTAAACCTAACCCTACCACTAAACCAAATCGTAATCCTAACAGTAACCCTAACAATAACCCTAACACAAACCCTAACCCTAAACCTAACCCTAACCCTAAAACTAACCCTAACCCTAACCCTAAGTCAAACCCTAAACCTAACCCTAACCCAAACCCTAACCTTAACCCTAAACCAAACCAAAACCCTAACGCTAACTCTAATCCTAACCCAAATCGTAACCCTAACCCTAACCCTAACCCTAACCCTAACTCAAAACCTAACCCTAACCCTAACCCAAACCCTAACCCTAAACCTAACCCTAACCCTTATTCTAACACTAAATCAAACGCAAAAAATAAAACTAACCCTAAACCAAACCTTAACCCTAACCCTAACTCTAATCCTAACCCTAATCCTAACCCTAACCCTAACCCTAACCCTAACTCAAACCCTAACCCAAACCCTATCCCTAACCCTAAACCTAACCCTAACTCAAATTCTAACCCTAACTCTAACCCTCACCCAAAACCTATACCTAACCCTAACACGAACCCTAGCCTAAACCCTAACAATAACCCTAACCCTAACCCTAAATCTAACCCTAAGCCTAATCCTAACCCTAACCCTAACCCTAACCCTAATCCCAAACCTAACCCTAACCCTAACACAAACCCAACCTCTAACACTAACCGTAACCCTAACCCAAACCCTAACCCTAACCCTAACCCAAACCAAAACCCTAACCCTAACTCTAATCCTAATCCTAACCCTAATCCTAACCCTAACCCTAACCCTTATCCTAACACTAACCCTATCCCTAACACAAACCCAACTTCTAACCCTAAACCTAACCCAAACACCAACCCTAACCCTAACCCTAACTCAAACCCTAACCCTAACCCTAACCCTAACCCAAACCTTAACCCTAACCCTAACCCTAACCCTAAACCTAAACTTAACACAAACCCTAACCCTAAACCCTAACCCAAACCCTATCCCTAACCCTAACACTAACCTTAACTCAAATTCTAACCCTCACCCAAAACCTATACCTAACCCTAACATGAACCCTAGGTTAAACCCTAACAATAACCCTAACACTAACCCTAAATCTAACCCTAACCCTAATCCTAACCCTAACGCTAATCCTAACCCTAATCCTAACCCTAACCCTAACCCTAACAAAACCCAACCTCTAACACTAACCGTAACCCTACCCCAAACCCTAACCCTAACCCTAACCCTAACCCTAACTCAAACCCTAACCCTAATCCTAACCCTAACCCTAAACCTAACACTAACCCTAATCCTAACACTAACCCTAACACAGAAACTAATCCAAACCCTAACCCTAACCCTAAACCAAACCAAAACCCTAACCCTAACTCTAATCCTAACCCTAACCCTAAACAATACCCTAACATTAACCCTAAACTTAACCCTAACCCAAAACCTAAACCTAACCCTAATCCTAACCCTAACCCTAACCCTAATACTAACCCTAACCCTAACACAAACCCAACCCCTAACCCTAACACAAACCCAACCCCAAAACCTAACCCTAACACTAACCCAAATCGTAACCCTAACCCTAACCCTAACGCTAACCCTAACACAAACCGTAACCCTAAACCTAACCCTAACCCTAACCCTACCCTAACCCTAACCCTAACTCAAACCCTAAACCTAACCCTAACCCAAACCCTAACACTAACACTAACACTAACTCTAACACTAACCCAAACCCTAACCCTAAACCTAACCCTAACCCTTATCTTAACCCTAAACCTAACACAAAAAATAACACTAAACCTAAACCAAACCCTAACCCTAACCCTAACCCTATCCCTAACCCTAACCAAAACCCAAACCCTTACCCAAACCCTAAACCTAAACCTAAACCTAACCCTAATCCTAACCCTAACCCTAAACCAAAAACTAACCCTAACTCGAACCCTAACCCAAACCCTAATCCTAACCCTAACCCTAATCCTAACCCTAACCCTAACCCTTATCCTAACACTAAATCAAACGCAAAAAATAAAACTAACCCTAAACCAAACCTTAACCCTAACCCTAACCCTAACCCTAACCCAAACCCTAACCCTTACCCAAACCCTAAACCTAAACCTAAACCTAACACTAATCCTAACATTAACCCTAACAAAAGAACTAACCCTAACCCAAACCCTAACCCAAACCCTAATCCTAACCCTAACCCTAATCCAAATCCTAACCCTAACCCTATTCCTAACCCTAACCCTAAACCTAAATTTAACACAAACCCTAACACAAACCCTAACTCTAAACCCTAACCCAAACCCTATCCCTAACCCTAAACCGAACCCTAACTCAAATTCTAACCCTAACTCTAACCCTCACCCAAAACCTATACCTAACCCTAACACGAACCCTAGCCTAAACCCTAACAATAACCCTAACCCTAACCCTAAATCTAACCCTAAGCCTAATCCTAACCCTAACCCTAACCCTAACCCTAACCCTAATCCTAACCCTAACCCTAAACAAAACCCTAACATTAACCCTAAACCTAACCCTAACCCAAAACCTAAACCTAACACTAATCCTAACCCTAACCCTAACCCTAATCCTAAACCTAACCCTAACCCTAACACAAACCCAACCCCTAACCCTAACACAAACCCAACCCCTAAACCTAACCCTAACACTAACCGAAATCGTAACCCTAACCCTCACCCTAACCCTAACCCTAACACAAACCCTAACCCTAAACCTAAGCCTAACCCTAACCCTAACCCTAACCCTAACTCAAAACCTAAACCTAACCCTAAACCAAACCCTAACACTAACACTAACACTAACCCTAACACTAACCCAAACCCTAACCTTAACCCTAAACCAAACCAAAACCCTAAACCTAACTCTAATCCTAACCCTAATCCTAACCCTAACCCTAACCCTAACTCAAACCCTAACGCTAACCCTAACCCAGCCCCTAACACTAAACCTAACCATAACCCTTCTCCTAACACTAAATCAAACGCAAAAAATAAAACTAACCCTAAACCAAACCTTAACCCTAACCCTAACCCTAACCCAAACCCTAACCATTACCCAAACCCTAAACCTAAACCTAATCCTAACCCTAATCCTAACATTAACCCTAACCCAAGAACTAACCCTAACCCAAACCCTAACCCAAACCCTAATTCTAACCCTAACCCTAACCCAAATCCTAACCCTAACCCTATTCCTAACCCTAACCCTAAACCTAAACTTAACACAAACCCTAACACAAACCCTAACCCTAATCCCTAACCCAAACCCTAACCCTAACCCTAACACTAACCCTAACTCAAATTCTAACCCTAACTCTAACCTTCACCCAAAACCTATACCTAACCCTAACACGAACCCTAGCCTAATCCCTAACAATAACCCTAACACTAACCCTAAATCTAACCCTAACCCTAATCCTAACCCTAACCCTAACCCTAACCCTAATCCTAACCCTAACCCTAACCCTAACACAAACCCAACCTCTAACACTAACCGTAACCCTACCCCAAACCCTAACCCTAACCCTAACCCTAACCCTAACTCAAACCCTAACCCTAACCCTAACCCTAACCCTAAACCTAACCCTAACCCTAATCCTAACACTAACCCTAACACAAAAACTAACCCAAACCCTAACCCTAACCCTAACCCAAACCAAAACCCTAACCCTAACTCTAATCCTAATCCTAACCCTAATCCTAACCCTAACCCTAACCCTTATCCTAACACTAACCCTAACCCTAACACAAACCCAACTCCTAACCCTAAACCTAAACCAAACCCCAACCCTAACCCTAACCCTAACTCAAACCCTAACCCTAAACCTAATGCTAACCCTAACCCAAATCCTAACCCTAAACCTAACCCTAACCCTAATCCTAAACCTAACCCTAACCCAAAAACTAACCCTAACAGTAACCCTAACCTTAAAACTAATCCAAATCCTAACCTAATCCTAACCCTAACGTAAACCAAAACCCTAACCCTAACACTAATCCTAACCCTAACCCTAATCAAAACCCTAACATTAACCCTAACCCTAACCCTAACCCAAAACCTAAACCTAACCGTAATCCTAACCCTAACCCTAACCCTAACCCTAACCCAAATCCTAACCCTAACCCTAACCCTAACACAAACCCAACCCCTAAACCCAACCTTAACCATAACCCAAACCGTAACCCTAACCCTAACCCTAACTCAAACCCTAACCCTAACCCTAAACCTAACCCTAACCCAAACGCTAACCCAAATCCTAACCCTTACCCTAACCCTAACCCTAACCCTAATTCAAACACTAACCCTAACCCTAACCCAAACCCTCACCCTAAACCTAACCCTAACCCTTATCCTAACCCTAAACCTAACACAAAAAATAACACTAACCCTAAACCAAACCCTAACCCTAACCCTAACCCTAACCCTAACCCAAACCCTAACCCTTACCCAAACACTAAACCTAAACCTAAACCTAACCCTAATCCTAACCCTAACCCTAACCCAAAAACTAACCCTAACTCGAACCCTAACCCAAAACCTAATCCTAACCCTAACCCTAACCCAAACCCTAACCCTAACCCTGTTCCTAACCCTAACCCTAAACCTAACCTTAACCCAAACCCTAACCCAAACCAAAACCCTAACCCTAACCCTAACTCAAACTCGAACCCTAACTCGAACCCTAACCCTAACCCAAACACTAACCCAAACCCTAACAATAACCCTAACCCTAACCCTATTCCTAACCCTAACCCTAACCCTATTCCTAACCCTAACCCTAAACCCTAACCCTAACCAATACCCTAAACATAACCTTCACGCTAACCCTAACCCTAACCCAAACCCTAACCCTAAACCTAAACCTAACCAAAAACCTAAACCTAACCCTAACCCTAACCCTAACCCAAACCCTAAGCCTAATACTAACCCTAACCCTAACACTAACCCAAATCCTAACCCTAACATTAACCCAAACCAAAACCCTAACGCTAACTCTAATCCTAACCCTAACCCTAATCAAAACCCTAACATTAAACCTAACACTAACCCTAACCCAAAACCTAAACCTAACCCTAATCCTTAACCTAACCCTATCCCTAATCCTAGCCCTAACCCTAACACTAACACAAACCCAACCCCTAACCCTTACCCTAACCCTAACTCAAACCCTAACCATAACTCTAATTCTAACCCGAACCCAAACCCTAAACCTAACCCTAACCCTAACCCTAACTCAAACCCTAACCCTAACCCTAACCCAAACCCTAACCATAAACCTAACCCTAACCCTAATCCTAACCCTAACCCAAACCCAAAAACTAACCCTAACACTAACCCTAACCATAAAACTAACCCAAACACTAACCCTAACCCTAACTCAAACCAAAACCCTAACCCTAACTCTAATCCTAACCCTAACCCTAATCAAAACCCTAACATTAACATTAACCCTAACCCTAACCCAAAACCTAACCCTAACCCTAATCCTAACCCTAACCCTAACCCTAACACAAAACCAACCCCTAACCCTAACACAAACCCAACCCCTAAACCTAACCCTAACACTAACCCAAATCGTAACCCTTACAGTAACCCTAACCCTAACCCTAACACAAACCCTAACCCTAAACCTAACCCTAACCCTAACCCTAACCCTAACCCTAACTCAAACCCTAAACCTAACCCTAACCCAAACCCTAACACTAACACTAACACTTACCCTAACACTAACCCAAACCCTAACCTTAACCCTAAACCAAACCAAAACCCTAACCCTAACTCTAATCCTAACCCTAATCCTAACCCTAACCCTAACCCTAACCCTAACTCAAACCCTAACCCTAACCCTAACCCAAACCCTAACCCTAAACCTAACCCTAACCCTTATCCTAACACTAAATCAAACGCAAAAAAAAAAACTAACCCTAAACCAAACCTTAACCCTAACCCTAACTCTAATCCTAACCCTAATCCTAACCCTAACCCTAACCCTAACGCTAACTCAAACCCTAACCCTAACCCTAACCGAAACCTTAACACTAATCCTAACACTAACTCAAACCCTAACCCTAACCCTAACCCAAACCTTAACCCTAACCCTAACCCTAACCCTAACCTAAACTTAACACAAACCCTAACACAAACCCTAACCCTAAACCCTAACCCAAACCCTATCCCTAACCCTAACACTAACGCTAACTCAAATTCTAACCCTCACCCAATACCTATACCTAGCCCTAACATGAACCCTAGCCTAAACCCTAACAGTAACCCTAACACTAACCCTAAATCTAACCCTAACCCTAATTCTAACCCTAACCCTAACCCTAACCCTAATCCTAACCCTAACCCTAACCCTAACACAAACCCAACCTCTAACACTAACCGTAACCCTACGCCAAACCCTAACCCTAACCCTAACCCTAACCCTAACACTAACCCTAACCCTAACACTAACCCAAATCCTAACCCTAAACCTAACACTAACCCTAATCCTAACACTAACCCTAACACATAAACTAATTCAAACGCTAACCCTAACCCTAAACCAAACCAAAACCCTAACCCTAACTCTAATCCTAACCCTAACCCTAAACAAAACCCTAACATTAACCCTAACCCTAACCCTAACCCAAAACCTAAACCTAACCCTAATCCTAACCCTAACCCTAAACCTAATCCTAACCCTAACCCTAACACAAACCCAACCCCTAACCCTAACACAAACCCAACCCCTAAACCTAACCCTAACACTAACCCAAATCGTAACCCTAACCCTAACCCTAACCCTAACACAAACCGTAACCCTAAACCTAACCCTAACCCTAACCCTAACCCTAACCCTAACCCTAACTCAAACCATAAACCTAACCCTAACCCAAACCCTAACACTAACCCTAACCCTAACCCTAACCCAAAAACTAACCCTAACTCGAACCCTAACACAAACCCTAATCCTAACCCTAACCCTAAATCAAACCCTAACCCTAACACTGTTCCTAACCCTAACCCTAAACCTAACCTTAAAACAAACCCTAACCCAAACCAAAACCCTAACCCTAACCCTAACTCAAACTCGAACCCTAACTCGAACCCTAACCCTAACACAAACACTAACCCAAAACCTAACAATAACCCTAAACCTAACCCTATTCCTAACACTAACCCTAACCCTAACCCTAACCCTATTCCTAACCCTAACCCTAAACCCTAACCCTAACCAATACCCTAAACATAACCTTCACGCTAACCCTAACCCTAACCCAAAACCTAACCCTAAACCTAAACGTAAACAAAAACCTAAACCTTACCCTAACCCTAACCCTAACCCAAACCCTAAGCCTAATACTAACCGTAACCGTAGCACTAACCCAAATCCTAACCCTAACATTAACCCAAACCAAAACCCTAACCCTAACTCTAATCCTAACCCTAACCCTAATCAAAATTCTAACATTAAACCTAACCCTAACCCTAACCCAAAACCTAAACCTAACCCTAATCCTTAACCTAACCCTATCCCTAATCCTAAACCTAACCCTAACCCTAACACAAACCCAACCCCTAACCCTAACCCTAACCCTAACTCAAACCCTAACCATAACACTAATTCTAACCCGAACCCAAACCCTAAACCTAACCCTAACCCTAACCATAACTCAAACCCTAACCCTAACCCAAACCCTAACCATAAACCTAACCCTAACCCTAATCCTAACCCTAACCCTAACCCAAAAACTAACCGTAACACTAACCCTAACCCTAAAACTAACCCAAACCCTAACCCTAACCCTAACTCAAACCAAAACGCTAACCCTAACTCTAATCCTAACCATAACCCTAATCAAAACCCTAACATTAACCCTAACCCTAACCCTAACCCAAAACCTAAACCTAACCCTAATCCTAAAGCTAACCCTAACCCTAATCCTAACCCTAACCCTAACCTTAACACAAAACTAACCCCTAACCCTAACACAAACCCAACCCCTAAACCTAACTCTAACACTAACCCAAATCGTAACCCTAACCCTAACCCTAACCCTAACCCTAACACAAACCCTAACCCTAAACCTAACCGTAACCCTAACCCTAACCCTAACCCTAACCCTAACACAAACCCTAAACCTAACC
The DNA here is from genome assembly GCA_035773235.1 of Eospalax fontanierii. Taxonomy (NCBI): domain Eukaryota; kingdom Metazoa; phylum Chordata; class Mammalia; order Rodentia; family Spalacidae; genus Eospalax; species Eospalax fontanierii. Next base: position 15,111,923 of record JAJHUQ010000033.1, read on the forward strand.
CTAAACCAAACCCTAACACTAACACTAACACTAACCCTAACACTAACCCAAACCCTAACCTTAACCCTAAACCAAACCAAAACCCTAAACCTAACTCTAATCCTAACCCTAATCCTAACCCCAACCCTAACCCTCACCCTAACGCTAACTCAAACCCTAACGCTAACCCTAAGCCAAACCCTAAACCTAAACCTAAACATAACACTTATCCTAACACTAAATCAAACGCAAAAAATAAAACTAACCCTAAACCAAACCTTAACCCTAACCCTAACCCTAAACCAAACCCTAACCCTTACCCAAACCCTAATCCTAACCCTAACCCTAACCCAAATCCTAACATTTACCCTAACCCAAGAACTAACCCTAACCCAAACCCTAACCCAAACCCTAATCCTAACCCTAACCCTAACCCAAATCCTAACCCTAACCCTATTCCTAACCCTAACCCTAAACCTAAACTTAACACAAACCCTAACCCAAACCCTAACACTAAACCCTAACCCAAACCCTATCCCTAACCCTAACACTAACCCTAACTCAAATTCGAACCCTAACTCTAACCCTCCCCCAAAACCTATACCTAACCCTAACACAAACCCAACCTCTAACACTATCCGTAACCCTACCCCAAACCCTAACCCTAACCCTAACCCTAACCCTAAATAAAACCCTAACCCTAACGCTAACCCTAACCCTAAACCTAACACTAACCCTAATCCTAACACTAACCCTAACACAAAAACTAACCCAAACCCTAACCCTAACCCTAACCCAAACCAAAACCCTAACCCTAACTCTAATCCTAATCCTATCCCTAACCCTAACCCTTATCCTAACACTAACCCTAACCCTAACACAAACCCAACTCCTAACCCTAAACCTAACCCAAACCACAACCCTAACCCTAACCCTAACTCAAACCCTAACCCTAACCCTAATGCTAACCCTAACCCAAACCCTAACCCTAAACCTAAACCTAAACCTAATCCTAAACCTAACCCTAACACAAAAACTAACCCTAACACTAACCCTAACCTTAAAACTAACCCAAATCCTAACCCTAACCCTAACCCTAACCTAAACCAAAACCCTAACCATAACACTAATCCTAACCCTAACCCTAATCAAAACCCTAACATTAACCCTAACCCTAACCCTAACCCAAAACCTAAACCTAACTGAAATCCTAACCCTAACCCTAACCCTAACCCAAATCCTAACCCTAACCCTAACCCTAACACAAACCCAACCCCTAACCCTAACCCTAACCCTAACCCAAACCGTAACCCTATCCCTAACCCTAACCCTAACTCAAATCCTAACCCTAAACCTAACTCTAACCCTAACCCAAACCCTAACACAAATCCTAACCCTAACCCTAACCCTAACCCTAACCCTAACCCTAACCCTAATTCAAACACTAACCCTAACCCAAACCCTAACCCTAAACCTAACCCTAACCCTTATCCTAACCCTAAACCTAACACAAAAAATAACACTAACCCTAAACCAAACCCTAACCCTAACCCTAACCCTAACCCAAACCCAAACCCTAACCCTTACCCAAACCCTAAACCTAAACCTAAACCTAACCCTAATCCTAACCCTAACCCTAACCCAAAAACTAACCCTAACTCGAACCCTAACACAAACCCTAATCCTAACCCTAACCCTAAATCAAACCCTAACCCTAACACTGTTCCTAACCCTAACCCTAAACCTAACCTTAACCCAAACCCTAACCCAAACCAAAACCCTAACCCTAACCCTACCTCAAACTCGAACCCTAACTCGAACCCTAACCCTAACACAAACACTAACCCAAAACCTAACAATAACCCTAAACCTAACCCTATTCCTAACACTAACCCTAACCCTAACCCTAACCCTATTCCTAACCCTAACCCTAAACCCTAACCCTAACCAATACCCTAAACATAACCTTCACGCTAACCCTAACCCTAACCCAAAACCTAACCCTAAACCTAAACGTAAACAAAAACCTAAACCTTACCCTAACCCTAACCCTAACCCAAACCCTAAGCCTAATACTAACCGTAACCGTAGCACTAACCCAAATCCTAACCCTAACATTAACCCAAACCAAAACCCTAACCCTAACTCTAATCCTAACCCTAACCCTAATCAAAATTCTAACATTAAACCTAACCCTAACCCTAACCCAAAACCTAAACCTAACCATAATCCTTAACCTAACCCTATCCCTAATCCTAACCCTAACCCTAACCCTAACCCTAACCCTAACTCAAACCCTAACCCTAACCCTAACCCAAACCCTAACCATAAACCTAACCCTAACCCTAATCCTAACCCTAAACCTAACCCAAAAACTAACCCTAACACTAACCCTAACCATAAAACTAACCCAAACACTAACCCTAACCCTAACTCAAACCAAAACCCTAACCCTAACTCTAATCCTAACCCTAACCCTAATCAAAACCCTAACATTAACATTAACCCTAACACTAACCCAAAACCTAACCCTAACCCTAATCCTAACCCTAACCCTAACCCTCACACAAAACCAACCCCTAACCCTAACACAAACCCACCCCCTAAACCTAACCCTAACACTAACCCAAATCGTAACCCTTACAGTAACCCTAACCCTAACCCTAACACAAACCCTAACCCTAAACCTAACCCTAACCCTAACCCTAACCCTAACCCTAACTCAAACCCTAAACCTAACCCTAACCCAAACCCTAACACTAACACTAACCCTAACACTAACCCAAACCCTAACCTTAACCCTAAACCAAACCAAAACCCTAACCCTAACTCTAATCCTAACCCTAATCCTAACCCTAACCCTAACCCTAACCCTAACTCAAAACCTAACCCTAACCCTAACCCAAACCCTAACCCTAAACCTAACCCTAACCCTTATCCTAACACTAAATCAAACGCAAAAAATAAAACTAACCCTAAACCAAACCTTAACCCTAACCCTAACTCTAATCCTAACCCTAATCCTAACCCTAACCCTTACCCTAACGCTAACTCAAACCATAACCCTAACCCTAACCCAAAACCTAAACCTAACGCTAA
>JAJHUQ010000033.1:15120000-15135000 GCA_035773235.1 Eospalax fontanierii
CCCTAACCCTAACCCTTACCCAAACCCTAACCCTAACCCTAACCCTAACCCTAACCCTAAACCTAACCCTAACCCTAATCCTAACACTAACCCTAACCCAAAAACTAACCCAAACCCTAACCCTAACCCTAAAACAAACCAAAACCCTAACCCTAACTATAATCCTAACCCTAACCCTAAACAAATCCCTAACATTAACCCTAACCCTAACCCTAACCCAAAACCTAAACCTAACCATAACCCTAACCCTAACCCAAACCCTAACCCTAACCTTAACCCTAACCCTAACCCTAACCCTAACCCAACTCAAACCCTAACCCTAACCCTAATCCAAACCGTAACACTAACCCTAACACTCACCCAAACCCTAACACTAACCCTCAACGAAACCAAAACCCTAACCCTAACCGTAACCCTAACCCTAAACAAAACCGTAACATTAACCCTAACCCTAACCCTAACCCAAAACCTAAACCTAACCCTAATCCTAACCCTAACCCTAACCCTAACCCTAATCCTAACCCTAAACCTAACCCTAACACAAACCCAACCCCTAACCCTAACACAAACCCAACCCCTAACCCTGAACCTAACCCTAAACCAAACCGTAAATCTAACCCTAACCCTAACCCTAACCCTAACCCTAACCCTAACCCTAACCCTAACCCAAACCCTAACCCTAACCGTAACCCTAACCCTAACCCTAACCCTAACCCAACTCAAACCCTAACCCTAACCCTAATCCAAACCCTAACACTAACCCTAACACTCACCCAAACCCTAACACTAACCCTAAACGAAACCAAAACCCTAACCCTAACTCTAATCCTAACCCTAACTCTAACACTAACCCTAACCCTAACCCTAAACCTAACTCAAACCCTAACCCTAACCCTAACCCAAATCCTAACACTAACCCTAACCCTAACCCTAACCAAAACCCTAACTCAAACACTAACCCTAAACCTAACCCAAAACCTAACCCTAAACCTAACCCTAACCCTTATCCTAACACTAAATCTAACGCAAAAAATAAAACTAACCCTATACCAAACTTTAACCCTAACCCTAAACCTAAACCAAACCCTAACCCTTACCCAAACCCTAATCCTAACCCTAACCCTAACCCAAATCCTAACATTAACCCTAACCCAAGAACTAACCCTAACCCAAACCCTAACCCAAACCCTAATCCTAACCCTAACCCTAACCCAAATCCTAACCCTAACCCTATTCCTAACCCTAACCCTAAACCTAAACTTAACACAAACCCTAACCCAAACCCTAACACTAAACCCTAACCCAAACCCTATCCCTAACCCTAACACTAACCCTAACTCAAATTCGAACCCTAACTCTAACCCTCCCCCAAAACCTATACCTAACCCTAACACAAACCCAACCTCTAACACTATCCGTAACCCTACCCCAAACCCTAACCCTAACGCTAACCCTAACCCTAAATATAACCCTAACCCTAACGCTAACCCTAACCCTAAACCTAACACTAACCCTAATCCTAACACTAACCCTAACACAAAAACTAACCCAAACCCTAACCCTAACCCTAACCCAAACCAAAACCCTAACCCTAACTCTAATCCTAATCCTATCCCTAACCCTAACCCTTATCCTAACACTAACCCTAACCCTAACACAAACCCAACTCCTAACCCTAAACCTAACCCAAACCACAACCCTAACCCTAACCCTAACTCAAACCCTAACCCTAACCCTAATGCTAACCCTAACCCAAACCCTAACCCTAAACCTAAACCTAAACCTAATCCTAAACCTAACCCTAACACAAAAACTAACCCTAACACTAACCCTAACCTTAAAACTAACCCAAATCCTAACCCTAACCCTAACCCTAACCTAAACCAAAACCCTAACCATAACACTAATCCTAACCCTAACCCTAATCAAAACCCTAACATTAACCCTAACCCTAACCCTAACCCAAAACCTAAACCTAACTGAAATCCTAACCCTAACCCTAACCCTAACCCAAATCCTAACCCTAACCCTAACCCTAACACAAACCCAACCCCTAACCCTAACCCTAACCCTAACCCAAACCGTAACCCTATCCCTAACCCTAACCCTAACTCAAATCCTAACCCTAAACCTAACTCTAACCCTAACCCAAACCCTAACACAAATCCTAACCCTAACCCTAACCCTAACCCTAACCCTAACCCTAATTCAAACACTAACCCTAACCCAAACCCTAACCCTAAACCTAACCCTAACCCTTATCCTAACCCTAAACCTAACACAAAAAATAACACTAACCCTAAACCAAACCCTAACCCTAACCCTAACCCTAACCCAAACCCAAACCCTAACCCTTACCCAAACCCTAAACCTAAACCTAAACCTAACCCTAATCCTAACCCTAACCCTAACCCAAAAACTAACCCTAACTCGAACCCTAACACAAACCCTAATCCTAACCCTAACCCTAAATCAAACCCTAACCCTAACACTGTTCCTAACCCTAACCCTAAACCTAACCTTAACCCAAACCCTAACCCAAACCAAAACCCTAACCCTAACCCTACCTCAAACTCGAACCCTAACTCGAACCCTAACCCTAACACAAACACTAACCCAAAACCTAACAATAACCCTAAACCTAACCCTATTCCTAACACTAACCCTAACCCTAACCCTAACCCTATTCCTAACCCTAACCCTAAACCCTAACCCTAACCAATACCCTAAACATAACCTTCACGCTAACCCTAACCCTAACCCAAAACCTAACCCTAAACCCTAAGCCTAATACTAACCGTAACCGTAGCACTAACCCAAATCCTAACCCTAACATTAACCCAAACCAAAACCCTAACCCTAACTCTAATCCTAACCCTAACCCTAATCAAAATTCTAACATTAAACCTAACCCTAACCCTAACCCAAAACCTAAACCTAACCATAATCCTTAACCTAACCCTATCCCTAATCCTAACCCTAACCCTAACCCTAACCCTAACCCTAACTCAAACCCTAACCCTAACCCTAACCCAAACCCTAACCATAAACCTAACCCTAACCCTAATCCTAACCCTAACCCTAACCCAAAAACTAACCCTAACACTAACCCTAACCATAAAACTAACCCAAACACTAACCCTAACCCTAACTCAAACCAAAACCCTAACCCTAACTCTAATCCTAACCCTAACCCTAATCAAAACCCTAACATTAACATTAACCCTAACCCTAACCCAAAACCTAACCCTAACCCTAATCCTAACCCTAACCCTAACCCTAACACAAAACCAACCCCTAACCCTAACACAAACCCAACCCCTAAACCTAACCCTAACACTAACCCAAATCGTAACCCTTACAGTAACCCTAACCCTAACCCTAACACAAACCCTAACCCTAAACCTAACCCTAACCCTAACCCTAACCCTAACCCTAACTCAAACCCTAAACCTAACCCTAACCCAAACCCTAACACTAACACTAACCCTAACACTAACCCAAACCCTAACCTTAACCCTAAACCAAACCAAAACCCTAACCCTAACTCTAATCCTAACCCTAATCCTAACCCTAACCCTAACCCTAACCCTAACTCAAACCCTAACCCTAACCCTAACCCAAACCCTAACCCTAAACCTAACCCTAACCCTTATCCTAACACTAAATCAAACGCAAAAAATAAAACTAACCCTAAACCAAACCTTAACCCTAACCCTAACTCTAATCCTAACCCTAATCCTAACCCTAACCCTTACCCTAACGCTAACTCAAACCATAACCCTAACCCTAACCCAAAACCTAAACCTAACGCTAATCCTAACCCTAACCCTAACCCTAACCCTAACCCAAATCCTATTCCTAACCCTAACCCTAACCCTAACCCTAACCCTAACCCTAACCCTAACTCAAACACTAACCCTAACCCTAACCCAAACTCCAACCCTAAACCTAACCCTAACCCTTATCTTAACCCTAAACCTAACACAAAAAATAACACTAAACCTAAACCAAACCCTAACCCTAACCCTAACCCTAACCCTAACCCAAACCCTAACCCTTACCCAAACCCTAAACCTAAACCTAAACCTAACCCTAATCCTAACCCTAACCCTAACCCAAAAACTAACCCTAACTCAAACCCTAACCCAAACCCTAATCCTAACCCTAAACCTAAACCAAACCCTAACCCTAACCCTAACCCTAACACAAAAACTAACCCTAACTCAAACCCTAACCCAACCCCTAACCCTAACCCTAACCCTAACCCCAACCCAAACCCTAACCCCAAACCTAACCCCAACTCAAACCCTAACCCTAACCCTAACCCTAACCCTAACCCTAAACCTAACCCTAACCCTAATCCTAACACTAACCCTAACCCAAAAACTAACCCAAACCCTAACCCTAACCCTAAAACAAACCAAAACCCTAACCCTAACTATAATCCTAACCCTAACCCTAAACAAATCCCTAACATTAACCCTAACCCTAACCCTAACCCAAAACCTAAACCTAACCCTAACCCTAACCCTAACCCAAACCCTAACCCTAACCGTAACCCTAACCCTAACCCTAACCCTAACCCAACTCAAACCCTAACCCTAACCCTAATCCAAACCGTAACACTAACCCTAACACTCACCCAAACCCTAACACTAACCCTCAACGAAACCAAAACCCTAACCCTAACCGTAACCCTAACCCTAACCCTAACCCTAACCCTAACCCTAACCCAAAACCTAAACCTAACCCTAATCCTAACCCTAACCCTAACCCTAACCCTAATCCTAAACCTAAACCTAACCCTAACACAAACCCAACCCCTAACCCTAACACAAACCCAACCCCTAACCCTGAACCTAACCCTAAACCAAACCGTAAATCTAACCCTAACCCTAACCCTAACCCTAACCCTAACCCTAACCCAAACCCTAACCCTAACCTTAACCCTAACCCTAACCCTAACCCTAACCCAACTCAAACCCTAACCCTAACCCTAATCCAAACCCTAACACTAACCCTAGCACTCACCCAAACCCTAACACTAACCCTAAACGAAACCAAAACCCTAACCCTAACTCTAATCCTAACCCTAACTCTAACACTAACCCTAACCCTAACCCTAAACCTAACTCAAACCCTAACCCTAAGCCTAACCCAAATCCTAACCCTAACCCTAACCCTAACCCTAACCAAAACCCTAACTCAAACACTAACCCTAAACCTAACCCAAAACCTAACCCTAAACCTAACCCTAACCCTTATCCTAACACTAAATCTAACGCAAAAAATAAAACTAACCCTATACCAAACTTTAACCCTAACTCTAACCCTAACCCAAACCCTAACCCTTACCCAACCTCTAAACCTAAACCTAAACCTAACCCTAATCCTAACATTAACCCTAACCCAAGAACTAACCCTAACCCTAAACCTAACCCTATCCCTAACCCTAACCCTAACCCAAAACCTATACCTAACCCTAATCTTAACCCTAACACTAACCCTAACCTTAACACTAACCCAAACCCTAACCCTAACCCTAACCCAAACCAAAACCCTAACCCTAACTCTAATCCTAAACCTAACCCTAATCCTAACCCAAACCCTAACCCTTATCCTAACACTAACCCTAACCCTAACACAAACCCAACCCCTAACACTAACCCTAACCCAAACCCCAACCCTAACCCTAACCCTAACTCAAACCCTAACCCTAACCCTAAACCTAACCCTAACCCAAAACCTAACCCTAAACCTAACCCTAACCCTAATCCTAAACCTAACCCTAACCCAAAAACTAACCCTAACACTAACCCTAACCTTAAAACTAACCCAAATCCTAACCCTAACCCTAACCTAAACCAAAACCCTAACCCTAACTCTAATCCTAACCCTAACCCTAATCAAAACCCTAACATTAACCCTAACCCTAACCCTAACCCAAAACCTAAACCTAAGCCTAATCCTAACCCTAACCCTAACCCTAACCCTAACCCTAACCCTAACCCAAATCCTAACCCTAATCCTAACCCTAACACAAACCCAACCCCTAACTGTAACCCTAACCCTAACCGAAACCGTAACCCTAACCCTAACCCTAACCCTAAATCAAACACTAACCCGAACCCTAACCCTAACCCAAACCCAAACCCTAAACCAAATCCTAACCCTAACCCTAACCCTAACCCTAACCCTAACCCTAACTCAAACACTATCCCTAACCCTAACCCAAACCCCAACCCTAAACCTAACCCTAACCCTTATCCTAACCCTAAACCTAACACAAAAAATAACACTAACCTAAACCAAACCCTAACCCTAACCCTACCCCTAACCCAAACCCTAACCCTTTCCCAAACCCTAAACCTAAACCTAAACCTAACCCTAATCCTAACCCTAACCCTAACCCAAAAATTAACCTTAACTCGAACCCTAACCCAAACCCTAATCCTAACCCTAACCCTAAACCAAACCCTAACCCTAACCCTGTTCCTAACCCTAACCCTAAACCTAACTTTTACCCAAACCCTAACCCTAACCCTAACCCTAACCCTAACCCTAAACCCTAACCCTAACGTATACCCTAAACATAACATTCACGCTATCCCTAACCCTAACCCAAACCCTAACCCTAGCCCTAAACCTAACCAAAATCCTAAACCTAACCCTAACCCTAACCCTAACCCAAACCCTAACCCTAACCCTAACCCTAACCCTAACCCGAAACCTAACCCTAACCCTAATACTAACACTAACCCTAACCCAAAAACTAACCCAAACCCTAACCCTAACCCTAAAACAAACCAAAACCCTAACCCTAACTATAATCCTAACCCTAACCCTAAACAAAACCCTAACATTAACCCTAACCCTAACCCAAAACCTAAACCTAACCCTAATCCTAACCCTAACCCTAACCCTAATCCTAACCCTAACCCTAACCCTAACACAAACCCAACCCCTAAACCTAACACAAACCCAACCCCTAACCCTGAACCTAACCCTAAACCAAACCGTAACCCTAACCCTAACCCTAACCCTAACCCTATCCCTAACCCTAACACAAACCCTAACCCTAACCATAACCCTAACCCTAACCCAACTCAAACCCTAACCCTAACCCTAATCCAAACCCTAACACTAACCCTAACACTCACCCAAACCCTAACACTAATCCTAAACGAAACCAAAACCCTAACCCTAACTCTAATCCTAACCCTAACTCTAAACCTAACCCTAACCCTAACCCTAACCGTAACCCTAACCCTAACTCAAACCCTAACCCTAACCCTAACCCTAACCCAAATCCTAACCCTAACCCTAACCCAAACCCTAACCCTAACCCTAATCCTAACACTAACCCTAACCCAAAAACTAACCCAAACCCTAACCCTAACCCTAAACCAAACCAAAACCGAACCCTAACTATAATCCTAACCCTTACCCTAAACAAAACCCTAACATTAACCCTAACCCTAACCCTAACCCTAACCCTAACCATAACCCTAACCCTAACCATAACCCTAACCCTAACCCAAACCCTAACCCTAACCGTAACCCTGACCCTAACCCTAACCCTAACCCAGCTGAAACCCTAACCCTAACCCTAATCCAAACTCTAACACTAACCCTAACACTCACCCAAACCCTAACACTAACCCTAAACGAAACCAAAACCCTAACCCTAACCCTAACTCAAACACTAACCCTAACCCTAACCCAAACCCTCACCCTAAACCTAACCCTAACACTTATCCTAACACTAAAACTAACGCAAAAAATAAAACTAACCCTAAACCAAACCTTAACCCTAACCCTAACCCTAACCCTAACCCAAACCCTAACCCTTACCCAAACCCTAAACCTAAACCTAAACCTAACCCTAATCCTAACATCAACCCTAACCCAAGAACTAACCCTAACACTAACCCAAACCCTAACCCTAACCCTAACCCTAATCCTAACCCTAACCCTAACACTAACCCTAACCCAAACCCTAACCCTAACCCTAACCCTAACCCTAACTCTAACCCTAACCCTAACCCTAACTCAAACACTAAACCTAACCCTAACCCAAACCCTAACCCTAAACCTAACCCTAACTCTTATCTTAACCCTAAACCTAACACAAAAAATAACACTAAACCTAAACCAAACCCTAACCCTAACCCTAACCCTAACCCTAACCCAAACCCTAACCCTTACCCAAACCCTAAACCTAAACCTAAACCTAACCCTAATCCTAACCCTAACCCTAACCCAAAAACTAACCCTAACTCGAACCCTAACCCAAACCCTAATCCTAACCCTATACCTAAACCAAACCCTAACCCTAACCGTGTTCCTAACCCTAACCCTAAACCTAACCTTAACCCAAACCCTAACCCAAACCCTAACCCTAACCCTAACCCTAACCCTAACTCAAACTCGAACCCTAACTCGAACCCTAACCCTAACCCAAACACTAAACCAAACCCTAACAATAACCCTAAACCTAACCTTATTCCTAACACTAACCCTAACCCTAACCCTAACCCTAACCCTATTCTTAACCCTAACCCTAAACCCTAACCCTAACCAATACCCTAAACATAACATTCACGCTAACACTAACCCTAACCCAAACCCTAACCCTAACCCTAAACCTAACCAAAATCCTAAACCTAACCCTAACCCTAACCCTAACCCAAACCCTAACCCTAACCCTAACCCTAACCCTAACCAATACCCTAAACATAACATTCACGCTAACACTAAGCATAACCCAAACCCTAACCCTAACCCTAAACCTAACCAAAATCCTAAACCTAACCCTAACCCTAACCCTTACCCAAACCCTAACCCTAACCCTAACCCTAACCCTAACCCTAAACCTAACCCTAACCCTAATCCTAACACTAACCCTAACCCAAAAACTAACCCAAACCCTAACCCTAACCCTAAAACAAACCAAAACCCTAACCCTAACTATAATCCTAACCCTAACCCTAAACAAATCCCTAACATTAACCCTAACCCTAACCCTAACCCAAAACCTAAACCTAACCCTAACCCTAACCCTAACCCAAACCCTAACCCTAACCTTAACCCTAACCCTAACCCTAACCCTAACCCAACTCAAACCCTAACCCTAACCCTAATCCAAACCGTAACACTAACCCTAACACTCACCCAAACCCTAACACTAACCCTCAACGAAACCAAAACCCTAACCCTAACCGTAACCCTAACCCTAAACAAAACCCTAACATTAACCCTAACCCTAACCCTAACCCAAAACCTAAACCTAACCCTAATCCTAACCCTAACCCTAACCCTAACCCTAATCCTAACCCTAAACCTAACCCTAACACAAACCCAACCCCTAACCCTAACACAAACCCAACCCCTAACCCTGAACCTAACCCTAAACCAAACCGTAAATCTAACCCTAACACTAACCCTAACCCTAACCCTAACCCTAACCCTAACCCTAACCCAAACCCTAACCCTAACCGTAACCCTAACCCTAACCCTAACCCTAACCCAACTCAAACCCTAACCCTAACCCTAATCCAAACCCTAACACTAACCCTAACACTCACCCAAACCCTAACACTAACCCTAAACGAAACCAAAACCCTAACCCTAACTCTAATCCTAACCCTAACTCTAACACTAACCCTAACCCTAACCCTAAACCTAACTCAAACCCTAACCCTAACCCTAACCCAAATCCTAACACTAACCCTAACCCTAACCCTAACCAAAACCCTAACTCAAACACTAACCCTAAACCTAACCCAAAACCTAACCCTAAACCTAACCCTAACCCTTATCCTAACACTAAATCTAACGCAAAAAATAAAACTAACCCTATACCAAACTTTAACCCTAACCCTAACCCTAACCCTAACCCTAACCCTAACCCTAACCCTAACCCTAAACCTAATCTTAACCCAAACCATAACCCAAACCCTAACCCTAACCCTAACCCTAACCCTAACTCAAACTCGAACACTAACTCGAACCCTAACCCTAACCCAAACACTAACACAAACCCTAACAATAACCCTAAACCTAACCCTATTCCTAACACTAACCCTAACCCTAACCCTAACCCTAACCCTATTCCTAACCCTAACCCTAAACCCTAACCCTAACCAATACCCTAAACATAACATTCACGCTAACACTAACCCTAACCCAAACCCTAACCCTAACCCTAAACCTAACCAAAATCCTAAACCTAAACCTAACCCTAACCCTAACCCAAACCCTAACCCTAACCCTAACCCGAACCCTAACCCTAAACCTAACCCTTACCCTAATCCTAACACTAACCGTAACCAAAAAACTAACCAAACCCTAACCCTAACCCTAAAACAAACCAAAACCCTAACCCTAACTATAATCCTAAACCTAACCCTAAACAAATCCCTAACATTAACCCTAACCCTAACCCTAACCCAAAACCTAAACCTAACCCTAACCCTAACCCTAACCCAAACCCTAACCCTAACCGTAACCCTAACCCTAACCCTAAACCTAACCCAACTCAAACCCTAACCCTAACCCTAATCCAAACCGTAACACTAACCCTAACACTCACCCAAACCCTAACACTAACCCTCAACGAAACCAAAACCCTAACCCTAACCGTAACCCTAACCCTAAACAAAACCCTAACATTAACCCTAACCCTAACCCTAACCCAAAACCTAAACCTAACCCTAATCCTAACCCTAACCCTAACCCTAACCCTAATCCTAACCCTAAACCTAACCCTAACACAAACCCAACCCCTAACCCTAACACAAACCCAACCCCTAACCCTGAACCTAACCCTAAACCAAACCATAAATCTAACCCTAACCCTAACCCTAACCCTAACCCTAACCCTAACCCAAACCCTAACCCTAACCGTAACCCTAACCCTAACCCTAACCCTAACCCAACTCAAACCCTAACCCTAACCCTAATCCAAACCCTAACACTAACCCTAACACTCACCCAAACCCTAACACTAACCCTAAACGAAACCAAAACCCTAACCCTAACTCTAATCCTAACCCTAACTCTAACACTAACCCTAACCCTAACCCTAAACCTAACTCAAACCCTAACCCTAACCCTAACCCAAATCCTAACCCTAACCCTAACCCTAACCCTAACCAAAACCCTAACTCAAACACTAACCCTAAACCTAACACAAAACCTAACCCTAAACCTAACCCTAACCCTTATCCTAACACTAAATCTAACGCAAAAAATAAAACTAACCCTATACCAAACTTTAACCCTAACCCTAACCCTAACCCAAACCCTAACCCTTACCCAAACTCTAAACCTAAACCTAAACCTAACCCTAATCCTAACATTAACCCTAACCCAAGAACTAACCCTAACCCTAAACCTAACCCTAACCCTAACCCTAACCCAAAACCTATACCTAACCCTAATCCTAACCCTAACCCTAAACCTAACGAAAAGCCTAAACCTACCCGTAACCCTATCCCTAACCCAAACCCTCACCCTACCCCTAACCCTACCCTTAACACTCACCCAAACCCTAACCCTAACCCCAACCCAAACCAAAACCCTAACCCTAACTCTAATCCTAAACCTAACCCTAATCCTAACCCAAACCCTAACCCTTATCCTAACACTAACCCTAACCCTAACACAAATCCAACCCCTAACACTAACCCTAACCCAAACCCCAACCCTAACCCTAACCCTAACTCAAACCCTAACCCTAACCCTAAACCTAACCCTAACCCAAACCCTAACCCTAAACCTAACCCTAACCCTAATCCTAAACCTAACCCTAACCCAAAAACTAACCCTAACACTAACCCTAACCTTAAAACTAACCCAAATCCTAACCCTAACCCTAACCTAAACCAAAACCCTAACCCTAACTCTAATCCTAACCCTAACCCTAATCAAAACCCTAACATTAACCCGAACCCTAACCCTAACCCAAAACCTAAACCTAAGCCTAATCCTAACCCTAACCCTAACCCTAACCCTAACCCTAACCCAAATCCTAACCCTAATCCTAACCCTAACACAAACCCAACCCCTAACTCTAACCCTAAACCTAACCGAAACCATAACCCTAACCCTAACCCTAACCCTAAATCAAACCCTAACCCTAACCCTAACCCTAACCCTAACCCTAACCCTAACTCAAACACTATCCCTAACCATAACCCAAACCCCAACCCTAAACCTAACCCTAACCCTTATCCTAACCCTAAACCTAACACAAAAAATAACACTAACCTAAACCAAACCCTAACCCTAACCCTACCCCTAACCCAAACCCTAACCCTTTCCCAAACCCTAAACCTAAACCTAAACCTAACCCTAATCCTAACCCTAACCCTAACCCAAAAATTAACCCTAACTCGAACCCTAACCCAAACCCTAATCCTAACCCTAACCCTAAACCAAACCCTAACCCTAACCCTGTTCCTAACCCTAACCCTAAACCTAACTTTAACCCAAACCCTAACGCTAACCCTAACCCTAACCCTAACCCTAAACCCTAACCCTAACGAATACCCTAAACATAACATTCACGCTAAACCTAACCCTAACCCAAACCCTAACACTAACCCTAAACCTAACCAAAATCCTAAACCTAACCCTAACCCTAACCCTAACCCAAACCCTAACCCTAACCCTAACCCTAACCCTAACCCGAAACCTAACCCTAACCCTAATACTAACACTAACCCTAACCCAAAAACTAACCCAAACCCTAACCCTAACCCTAAAACAAACCAAAACCCTAACCCTAACTATAATCCTAACCCTAACCCTAAACAAAACCCTAACATTAACCCTAACCCTAACCCAAAACCTAAACCTAACCCTAATCCTAACCCTAACCCTAACACTAATCCTAACCCTAACCCTAACCCTAACACAAACCCAACCCCTAACCCTAACACAAACCCAACCCCTAACCCTGAACCTAACCCTAAACCAAACCGTAACCCTAACCCTAACCCTAACCCTAACCCTATCCCTAACCCTAACACAAACCCTAACCCTAACCGTAACCCTAACCCTAACCCTAACCCAACTCAAACCCTAACCCTAACCCTAATCCAAACCCTAACACTAACCCTAACACTCACCCAAACCCTAACACAAACCCTAAACGAAACCAAAACCCTAACCCTAACTCTAATCCTAACCCTAACTCTAAACCTAACCCTAACCCTAACCCTAACCCTAACCCTAACCCTAACTCAAAACCTAACCCTAACCCTAACCCAAATCCTAACCCTAACCCTAACCCAAACCCTAACCCTAACCCTAATCCTAACACTAACCCTAACCCAAAAACTAACCCAAACCCTAACCCTAACCCTAAACCAAAACAAAACCCGAACCCTAACTATAATCCTAACCCTTACCCTAAACAAAACCCTAACATTAACCCTAACCCTAACCCTAACCCTAACCCTAACCATAACCCTAACCCTAACCATAACCCTAACCCTAACCCAAACCCTAACCCTAACCGTAACCCTGACCCTAACCCTAACCCTAACCCAGCTGAAACCCTAACCCTAACCCTAATCCAAACTCTAACACTAACCCTAACACTCACCCAAACCCTAACACTAACCCTAAACGAAACCAAAACCCTAACCCTAACCCTAACTCAAACCCTAACCCTAACCCTAACCCAAACCCTCACCCTAAACCTAACCCTAACCCTTATCCTAACACTAAAACTAACGCAAAAAATAAAACTAACCCTAAACCAAACCTTAACCCTAACCCTAACCCTAACCCAAACCCTAACCCTTACCCAAACCCTAAACCTAAACCTAAACCTAACCCTAATCCTAACATTAACCCTAACCCAAGAACTAACCCTAACCCTAACCCAAACCCTAACACTAACCCAAAACCTATACCTAACCCTAATCCTAACCCTAACCCTAAACCTAACGAAAAACCTAAACCTAACCCTAACCCTAACCCTAACCCTAACCCAAACCCTAACCCTAACACTAACCCTAACCCTAACACTAACCCAAACCCTAACCCTAACCCTAACCCAAACCAAAACCCTAACCCTAACTCTAATCCTATCCCTAACCCTAATCCTAACCCAAACCCTAACACTTATCCTAACACTAACCCTAACCCTAACACAAACCCAACCCCTAACCCTAACCCGAACCCAAACCCCAACCCTAAGCCTAACCCTAACTCAAACCCTAACCTTAACCCTAACCCTAACCCTAACCCTAACCCTAAACGAAACCAAAACCCTAACCCTAACTCTAATCCTAACCCTAACTCTAACACTAACCCTAATCCTAACCCTAACCCTAACCCTAACCCTAACCCAAATCCTATCCCTAACCCTAACCCTAAACCTAACCCTAACCCTAACCCTAACGCTAACCCTAACTCAAACACTAAACCTAACCCTAACCCTAACCCTAACCCTAAACCTAACCCTAACCCTTATCTTAACCCTAAACCTAACACAAAAAATAACACTAAACCTAAACCAAACCCTAACCCTAACCCTAACCCTAACCCTAACCCAAACCCTAACCCTTACCCAAACCCTAAACATAAACATAAACCTAACCCTAATCCTAACCCTAACCCTAACCCAAAAACTAACCCTAACTCGAACCCTAACCCAAACCCTAATCCTAACCCTATACCTAAACCAAACCCTAACCCTAACCGTATTCCTAACCCTAAACCTAAACCTAACCTTAACCCAAACCCTAACCCAAAACCTAACCCTAACCCTAACCCTAACCCTAACTCAAACTCGAACCCTAACTCGAACCCTAACCCTAACCCAAACACTAAACCAAACCCTAACAATAACCCTAAACCTAACCCTATTCCTAACACTAACCCTAACCCTAACCCTAACCCTATTCCTAACCCTAACCCTAAACCCTAACCCTAACCAATACCCTAAACATAACATCCACGCTAACACTAACCCTAACC
>JAJHUQ010000033.1:15140000-15150000 GCA_035773235.1 Eospalax fontanierii
AACACTAACCCTAACACTCACCCAAACCCTAACACTAACCCTCAACGAAACCAAAACCCTAACCCTAACCGTAACCCTAACCCTAAACAAAACCCTAACATTAACCCTAACCCTAACCCTAACCCAAAACCTAAACCTAACCCTAATCCTAACCCTAACCCTAACCCTAACCCTAATCCTAACCCTAAACCTAACCCTAACACAAACCCAACCCCTAACCCTAACACAAACCCAACCCCTAACCCTGAACCTAACCCTAAACCAAACCGTAAATCTAACCCTAACCCTAACCCTAACCCTAACCCTAACCCTAACCCTAACCCTAACCCAAACCCTAACCCTAACCGTAACCAAAACCCTAACCCTAACCCTAACCCTAACCCAACTCAAACCCTAACCCTAACCCTAATCCAAACCCTAACACTAACCCTAACACTCACGCAAACCCTAACACTAACCCTAAACGAAACCAAAACCCTAACCCTAACTCTAATCCTAACCCTAACTCTAACACTAACCCTAACCCTAACCCTAAACCTAACTCAAACCCTAACCCTAACCCTAACCCAAATCCTAACACTAACCCTAACCCTAACCCTAACCAAAACCCTAACTCAAACACTAACCCTAAACCTAACCCAAAACCTAACCCTAAACCTAACCCTAACCCTTATCCTAACACTAAATCTAACGCAAAAAATAAAACTAACCCTATACCAAACTTTAACCCTAACCCTAACCCTAACCCTAACCCTAACCCTAACCCTAACCCTAACCCTAACCCTAAACCTAACCTTAACCCAAACCCTAACCCAAACCCTAACCCTAACCCTAACCCTAACCCTAACTCAAACTTGAACACTAACTCGAACCCTAACCCTAACCCAAACACTAACCCAAACCCTAACAATAACCCTAAACCTAACCCTATTCCTAACACTAACCCTAACCCTAACCCTAACCCTAACCCTATTCCTAACCCTAACCCTAAACCCTAACCCTAACCAATACCCTAAACATAACATTCACGCTAACACTAACCCTAACCCAAACCCTAACTCTAACCCTAAACCTAACCAAAATCCTAAACCTAAACCTAACAATAACCCTAACCTAAACCCTAACCCTAACCCTAACCCGAACCCTAACCCTAAACCTAACCCTTACCCTAATCCTAACATTAACCGTAACCAAAAAACTAACCAAACCCTAACCCTAACCCTAAAACAAACCAAAACCCTAACCCTAACTATAATCCTAACCCTAACCCTAAACAAATCCATAACATTAACCCTAACCCTAACCCTAACCCAAAACCTAAACCTAACCCTAACCCTAACCCTAACCCAAACCCTAACCCTAACCGTAACCCTAACCCTAACCCTAACCCTAACCCAACTCAAACCCTAACCCTAACCCTAATCCAAACCGTAACACTAACCCTAACACTCACCCAAACCCTAACACTAACCCTCAACGAAACCAAAACCCTAACCCTAACCGTAACCCTAACCCTAAACAAAACCCTAACATTAACCCTAACCCTAACCCTAACCCAAAACCTAAACCTAACCCTAATCCTAACCCTAACCCTAACCCTAACCCTAATCCTAACCCTAAACCTAACCGTAACACAAACCCAACCCCTAACCCTAACACAAACCCAACCCCTAACCCTGAACCTAACCCTAAACCAAACCGTAAATCTAACCCTAACCCTAACCCTAACCCTAACCCTAACCCTAACCCTAACCCAAACCCTAACCCTAACCGTAACCCTAACCCTAACCCTAACCCTAACCCAACTCAAACCCTAACCCTAACCCTAATCCAAACCCTAACACTAACCCTAACACTCACCCAAACCGTAACACTAACCCTAAACGAAACCAAAACCCTAACCCTAACTCTAATCCTAACCCTAACTCTAACACTAACCCTAACCCTAACCCTAAACCTAACTCAAACCCTAACCCTAACCCTAACCCAAATCCTAACCCTAACCCTAACCCTAACCCTAACCAAAACCCTAACTCAAACACTAACCCTAAACCTAACACAAAACCTAACCCTAAACCTAACCCTAACCCTTATCCTAACACTAAATCTAACGCAAAAAATAAAACTAACCCTATACCAAACTTTAACCCTAACCCTAACCCTAACCCAAACCCTAACCCTTACCCAAACTCTAAACCTAAACCTAAACCTAACCCTAATCCTAACATTAACCCTAACCCAAGAACTAACCCTAACCCTAAACCTAACCCTAAACCTAACCCTAACCCAAAACCTATACCTAACCCTAATCCTAACCCTAACCCTAAACCTAACGAAAAGCCTAAACCTAACCCTAACCCTAACCCTAACCCAAACCCTAACCCTAACACTAACCCTAACCTTAACACTAACCCAAACCCTAACCCTAACCCCAACCCAAACCAAAACCCTAACCCTAACTCAAACCCTAACCCTAACCCTAACCCAAATCCTAACCCTAACCCCAACACAAACCCTAACCCTAACCCTAATCCTAACACTAACCCTAACCCAAAAACTAACCCAAAACCTAACCCTAACCCTAAACCAAACCAAAACCGAACCCTAACTATAATCCTAACCCTTACCCTAAACAAAACCCTAACATTAACCCTAACCCTAACCCTAACCCTAACCCTAACCATAACCCTAACCCTAACCATAACCCTAACCCTAACCCAAACCCTAACCCTAACCGTAACCCTGACCCTAACCCTAACCCTAACCCAGCTGAAACCCTAACCCTAACCCTAATCCAAACTCTAACACTAACCCTAACACTCACCCAAACCCTAACACTAACCCTAAACGAAACCAAAACCCTAACCCTAAACCTAACTCAAACCCTAACCCTAACCCTAACCCAAACCCTCACCCTAAACCTAACCCTAACCCTTATCCTAACACTAAAACTAACGCAAAAAATAAAACTAACCCTAAACCAAACCTTAACCCTAACCCTAACCCTAACCCAAACCCTAACCCTTACCCAAAACCTAAACCTAAACCTAAACCTAACCCTAATCCTAACATCAACCCTAACCCAAGAACTAACCCTAACCCTAACCCAAACCCTAACCCTAACCCTAACCCTAATCCTAACCCTAACCCTAACCCTAACCCTAAGCCAAATCCTATCCCTAACCCTAACCCTAACCCTAACCCTAACCCTAACTCAAACACTAAACCTAACCCTAACCCAAACCCTAACCCTAAACCTAACCCTAACCCTTATCTTAACCCTAAACCTAACACAAAAAATAACACTAAACCTAAACCAAACCCTAACCCTAACCCTAACCCTAACCCTAACCCAAACCCTAACCCTTACCCAAACCCTAAACCTAAACCTAAACCTAACCCTAATCCTAACCCTAACCCTAACCCAAAAACTAACCCTAACTCGAACCCTAACCCAAACCCTAATCCTAACCCTATACCTAAACCAAACCCTAACCCTAACCGTGTTCCTAACCCTAACCCTAAACCTAAACTTAACCCAAACCCTAACCCAAACCCTAACCCTAACCCTAACCCTAACCCTAACTCAAACTCGAACCCTAACTCGAACCCTAACCCTAACCCAAACACTAAACCAAACCCTAACAATAACCCTAAACCTAACCCTATTCCTAACACTAACCCTAACCCTAACCCTAACCCTAACCCTATTCCTAACCCTAACCCTAAACCCTAACCCTAACCAATACCCTAAACATAACATTCACGCTAACACTAACCCTAACCCAAACCCTAACCCTAACCCTAAACCTAACCAAAATCCTAAACCTAACCCTAACCCTAACCCTAACCCAAACCCTAACCCTAACCCTAACCCTAACCCTAACCAATACCCTAAACATAACATTCACGCTAACACTAACCATAACCCAAACCCTAACCCTAACCCTAAACCTAACCAAAATCCTAAACCTAACCCTAACCCTAACCCTTACCCAAACCCTAACCCTAACCCTAACCCTAACCCTAACCCTAAACCTAACCCTAACCCTAATCCTAACACTAACCCTAACCCAAAAACTAACCCAAAACCTAACCCTAACCCTAAAACAAACCACAACCCTAACCCTAACTATAATCCTAACCCTAACCCTAACCAAATCCCTACATTAACCCTAACCCTAACCCTAACCCAAAACCTAAACCTAACCCTAACCCTAACCCTAACCCAAACCCTAACCCTAACCTTAACCCTAACCCTAACCCTAACCCTAACCCAACTCAAACCCTAACCCTAACCCTAATCCAAACCGTAACACTAACCCTAACACTCACCCAAACCCTAACACTAACCTTCAACGAAACCAAAACCCTAACCCTAACCGTAACCCTAACCCTAAACAAAACCCTAACATTAACCCTAACCCTAACCCTAACCCAAAACCTAAACCTAACCCTAATCCTAACCCTAACCCTAACCCTAACCCTAATCCTAACCCTAAACCTAACCCTAACACAAACCCAACCCCTAACCCTAACACAAACCCAACCCCTAACCCTGAACCTAACCCTAAACCAAACCGTAAATCTAACCCTAACCCTAACCCTAACCCTAACCCTAACCCTAACCCTAACCCTAACCCAAACCCTAACCCTAACCGTAACCAAAACCCTAACCCTAACCCTAACCCTAACCCAACTCAAACCCTAACCCTAACCCTAATCCAAACCCTAACACTAACCCTAACACTCACCCAAACCCTAACACTAACCCTAAACGAAACCAAAACCCTAACCCTAACTCTAATCCTAACCCTAACTCTAACACTAACCCTAACCCTAACCCTAAACCTAACTCAAACCCTAACCCTAACCCTAACCCAAATCCTAACACTAACCCTAACCCTAACCCTAACCAAAACCCTAACTCAAACACTAACCCTAAACCTAACCCAAAACCTAACCCTAAACCTAACCCTAACCCTTATCCTAACACTAAATCTAACGCAAAAAATAAAACTAACCCTATACCAAACTTTAACCCTAACCCTAACCCTAACCCTAACCCTAACCCTAACCCTAACCCTAACCCTAAACATAACCTTAACCCAAACCCTAACCCAAACCCTAACCCTAACCCTAACCCTAACCCTAACTCAAACTTGAACACTAACTCGAACCCTAACCCTAACCCAAACACTAACCCAAACCCTAACAATAACCCTAAACCTAACCCTATTCCTAACACTAACCCTAACCCTAACCCTAACCCTAACCCTATTCCTAACCCTAACCCTAAACCCTAACCCTAACCAATACCCTAAACATAACATTCACGCTAACACTAACCCTAACCCAAACCCTAACTCTAACCCTAAACCTAACCAAAATCCTAAACCTAAACCTAACAATAACCCTAACCTAAACCCTAACCCTAACCCTAACCCGAACCCTAACCCTAAACCTAACCCTTACCCTAATCCTAACATTAACCGTAACCAAAAAACTAACCAAACCCTAACCCTAACCCTAAAACAAACCAAAACCCTAACCCTAACTATAATCCTAACCCTAACCCTAAACAAATCCATAACATTAACCCTAACCCTAACCCTAACCCAAAACCTAAACCTAACCCTAACCCTAACCCTAACCCAAACCCTAACCCTAACCGTAACCCTAACCCTAACCCTAACCCTAACCCAACTCAAACCCTAACCCTAACCCTAATCCAAACCGTAACACTAACCCTAACACTCACCCAAACCCTAACACTAACCCTCAACGAAACCAAAACCCTAACCCTAACCGTAACCCTAACCCTAAACAAAACCCTAACATTAACCCTAACCCTAACCCTAACCCAAAACCTAAACCTAACCCTAATCCTAACCCTAACCCTAACCCTAACCCTAATCCTAACCCTAAACCTAACCCTAACACAAACCCAACCCCTAACCCTAACACAAACCCAACCCCTAACCCTGAACCTAACCCTAAACCAAACCGTAAATCTAACCCTAACCCTAACCCTAACCCTAACCCTAACCCTAACCCAAACCCTAACCCTAACCGTAACCCTAACCCTAACCCTAACCCTAACCCAACTCAAACCCTAACCCTAACCCTAATCCAAACCCTAACACTAACCCTAACACTCACCCAAACCGTAACACTAACCCTAAACGAAACCAAAACCCTAACCCTAACTCTAATCCTAACCCTAACTCTAACACTAACCATAACCCTAACCCTAAACCTAACTCAAACCCTAACCCTAACCCAAATCCTAACCCTAACCCTAACCCTAACCCTAACCAAAACCCTAACTCAAACCCTAACCCTAAACCTACCAGAAAACCTAACCCTAAACCTAACCCTAACCCTTATCCTGACACTAAATCTAACGCAAAAAATAAAACTAACCCTATACCAAACTTTAACCCTAACCCTAACCCTAACCCAAACCCTAACCCTTACCCAAACTCTAAACCTAAACCTAAACCTAACCCTAATCCTAACATTAACCCTAACCCAACAACTAACCCTAACCCTAAACCTAACCCTAAACCTAACCCTAACCCAAAACCTATACCTAACCCTAATCCTAACCCTAACCCTAAACCTAAAGAAAAACCTAAACCTAACCCTAACCCTAACCCTAACCCAAACCCTAACCCTAACACTAACCCTAACCTTAACACTAACCCAAACCCTAACCCTAACCCCAACCCAAACCAAAACCCTAACCCTAACTCTAATCCTAAACCTAACCCTAATCCTAACCCAAACCCTAACCCTTATCCTAACACTAACCCTAACCCTAACACAAACCCAACCACTAACACTAACCCTAACCCAAACCCCAACCCTAACCCTAACCCAAACTCAAACCCTAACCCTAACCCTAAACCTAACCCTAACCCAAACCCTAACCCTAAACCTAACCTTAACCCTAATCCTAAACCTAACCCTAACCCAAAAACTAACCCTAACACTAACCCTAACCTTAAAACCAACCAAAATCCTAACCCTAACCCTAACCTAAACCAAAACCCTAACCCTAACTCTAATCCTAACCTTAACCCTAATCAAAACCCTAACATTAACCTGAACCCTAACCCTAACCCAAAACCTAAACCTAAGCCTAATCCTAACCCTAACCCTAACCCTAACCCTAACCCTAACCCTAACCCAAATCCTAACCCTAATCCTAACCCTAACACAAACCCAACCCCTAACTCTAACCCTAAACCTAACCGAAACCATAACCCTAACCCTAACCCTAACCCTAAATCAAACCCTAACCCTAACCCTAACCCTAACCCTAACCCTAACTCAAACACTATCCCTAACCATAACCCAAACCCCAACCCTAAACCTAACCCTAACCCTTATCCTAACCCTAAACCGAACACAAAAAATAACACTAACCTAAACCAAACCCTAACCCTAACCCTACCCCTAACCCAAACCCTAACCCTTTCCCAAACCCTAAACCTAAACCTAAACCTAACCCTAATCCTAACCCTAACCCTAACCCAAAAATTAACCCTAACTCGAACCCTAACCCAAACCCTAATCCTAACCCTAACCCTAAACCAAACCCTAACCCTAACCCTGTTCCTAACCCTAACCCTAAACCTAACATTAACCCAAACCCTAACCCTAACCCTAACCCTAACCCTAACCCTAAACCCTAACCCTAACGAATACCCTAAACATAACATTCACGCTAAACCTAACCCTAACCCAAACCCTAACACTAACCCTAAACCTAACCAAAATCCTAAACCTATCCCTATCCCTAACCCTAACCCAAACCCTAACCCTAACCCTAACCCTAACCCTAACCCGAAACCTAACCCTAACCCTAATACTAACACTAACCCTAACCCAAAAACTAACCCAAACCCTAACCCTAACCCTAAAACAAACCAAAACCCTAACCCTAACTATAATCCTAACCCTAACCCTAAACAAAACCCTAACATTAACCCTAACCCTAACCCAAAACCTAAACCTAACCCTAATTCTAACCCTAACCCTAACCCTAATCCTAACCCTAACCCTAACCCTAACACAAACCCAACCCCTAACCCTAACACAAACCCAACCCCTAACCCTGAACCTAACCCTAAACCAAACCGTAACCCTAACCCTAACCCTAACCCTAACCCTATCCCTAACCCTAACACAAACCCTAACCCTAACCGTAACCCTAACCCTAACCCTAACCCAACTCAAACCCTAACCCTAACCCTAATCCAAACCCTAACACTAACCCTAACACTCACCCAAACCCTAACACTAACCCTAAACGAAACCAAAACCCTAACCCTAACTCTAATCCTAACCCTAACTCTAAACCTAACCCTAACCCTAACCCTAACCCTAACCCTAACCCTAACTCAAACCCTAACCCTAACCCTAACCCAAATCCTAACCCTAACCCTAACCCAAACCCTAACCCTAACCCTAATCCTAACACTAACCCTAACCCAAAAACTAACCCAAACCCTAACCCTAACCCTAAACCAAAACAAAACCCGAACCCTAACTATAATCCTAACCCTTACCCTAAACAAAACCCTAACATTAACCCGAACCCTAACCCTAACCCTAACCCTAACCATAACCCTAACCCTAACCATAACCCTAACCCTAACCCAAACCCTAACCCTAACCGTAACCCTGACCCTAACCCTAACCCTAACCCAGCTGAAACCCTAACCTTAACCCTAATCCAAACTCTAACACTAACCCTAACACTCACCCAAACCCTAACACTAACCCTAAACGAAACCAAAACCCTAACCCTAACCCTAACTCAAACCCTAACCCTAACCCTAACCCAAACCCTCACCCTAAACCTAACCCTAACCCTTATCCTAACACTAAAACTAACGCAAAAAATAAAACTAACCCTAAACCAAACCTTAACCCTAACCCTAACCCTAACCCAAACCCTAACCCTTACCCAAACCCTAAACCTAAACCTAAACCTAACCCTAATCCTAACATTAACCCTAACCCAAGAACTAACCCTAACCCTAACCCAAACCCTAACACTAACCCAAAACCTATACCTAACCCTAATCCTAACCCTAACCCTAAACCTAACGAAAAACCTAAACCTAACCCTAACCCTAACCCTAACCCTAACCCAAACCCTAACCCTAACACTAACCCTAACCCTAACACTAACCCAAACCCTAACCCTAACCCTAACCCAAACCAAAACCCTAACCCTAACTCTAATCCTATCCCTAACCCTAATCCTAACCCAAACCCTAACACTTATCCTAACACTAACCCTAACCCTAACACAAACCCAACCCCTAACCCTAACCCGAACCCAAACCCCAACCCTAAGCCTAACCCTAACTCAAACCCTAACCTTAACCCTAACCCTAACCCTAACCCTAACCCTAAACGAAACCAAAACCCTAACCCTAACTCTAATCCTAACCCTAACTCTAACACTAACCCTAATCCTAACCCTAACCCTAACCCTAACCCTAACCCAAATCCTATCCCTAACCCTAACCCTAACCCTAACCCTAACCCTAACCCTAACGCTAACCCTAACCCAAACACTAAACCTAACCCTGACCCTAACCCTAACCCTAAACCTAACCCTAACCCTTATCTTAACCCTAAACCTAACACAAAAAATAACACTAAACCTAAACCAAACCCTAACCCTAACCCTAACCCTAACCCTAACCCAAACCCTAACCCTTACCCAAACCCTAAACCTAAACCTAAACCTAACGCTAATCCTAACCCTAACCCTAACCCAAAAACTAACCCTAACTCGAACCCTAACCCAAACCCTAATCCTAACCCTATACCTAAACCAAACCCTAACCCTAACCGGATTCCTAACCCTAACCCTAAACCTAACCTTAACCCAAACCCTAACCCAAAACCTAACCGTAACCCTAACCCTAACCCTAACTCAAACTCGAACCCTAACTCGAACCCTAACCCTAAC
>JAJHUQ010000033.1:15155000-15160000 GCA_035773235.1 Eospalax fontanierii
CACTAACCCTAACCCTAACCCTAACCCTAACCCTATTCCTAACCCTAACCCTAAACCCTAACCCTAACCAATACCCTAAACATAACATTCACGCTAACACTAACACTAACCCAAACCCTAACCCTAACCCTAAACCTAACCAAAATCCTAAACCTAACCCTAACCCTAACCCTGACCCAAACCCTAACCCTAACCCTAACCCTAACCCTAACCCTAAACCTAACCCTAACCCTAATCCTAACACTAACCCTAACCCAAAAACTAAACCAAACCCTAACCCTAACCCTAAAACAAACCAAAACCCTAACCCTAACTATAATCCTAACCCTAACCCTAAACAAATCCCTAACATTAACCCTAACCCTAACCCTAACCCAAAACCTAAACCTAACCCTAACCCTAACCCTAACCCAAACCCTAACCCTAACGGTAACCCTAACCCTAACCCTAACCCTAACCCAACTCAAACCCTAACCCTAACCCTAATCCAAACCGTAACACTAACCCTAACACTCACCCAAACCCTAACACTAACCCTCAACGAAACCAAAACCCTAACCCTAACCGTAACCCTAACCCTAAACAAAACCCTAACATTAACCCTAACCCTAACCCTAACCCAAAACCTAAACCTAACCCTAATCCTAACCCTAACCCTAACCCTAACCCTAATCCTAACCCTAAACCTAACCCTAACACAAACCCAACCCCTAACCCTAACACAAACCCAACCCCTAACCCTGAACCTAACCCTAAACCAAACCATAAATCTAACCCTAACCCTAACCCTAACCCTAACCCTAACCCTAACCCAAACCCTAACCCTAACCGTAACCCTAACCCTAACCCTAACCCTAACCCAACTCAAACCCTAACCCTAACCCTAATCCAAACCCTAACACTAACCCTAACACTCACCCAAACCCTAACACTAACCCTAAACGAAACCAAAACCCTAACCCTAACTCTAATCCTAACCCTAACTCTAACACTAACCCTAACCCTAACCCTAAACCTAACTCAAACCCTAACCCTAACCCTAACGCAAATCCTAACACTAACCCTAACCCTAACCCTAACCAAAACCCTAACTCAAACACTAACCCTAAACCTAACCCAAAACCTAACCCTAAACCTAACCCTAACCCTTATCCTAACACTAAATCTAACGCAAAAAATAAAACTAACCCTATACCAAACTTTAACCCTAACCCTAACCCTAACCCAAACCCTAACCCTTACCCAAACTCTAAACCTAAACCTAAACCTAACCCTAATCCTAACATTAACCCTAACCCAAGAACTAACCCTAACCCTAAACCTAACCCTAAACCTAACCCTAACCCTAACCCAAAACCTATACCTAACACTAATCCTAACCCTAACCCTAAACCTAACGAAAAACCTAAACCTAACCCTAACCCTAACCCTAACCCAAACCCTAACCCTAACACTAACCCTAACCTTAACACTAACCCAAACCCTAACCCTAACCCTAACCCAAACCAAAACCCTAACCCTAACTCTAATCCTAAACCTAACCCTAATCCTAACCCAAACCCTAACCCTTATCCTAACACTAACCCTAACCCAAACCCCAACCCTAACCCTAACCCTAACTCAAACCCTAACCCTTACCCTAAACCTAACCCTAACCCAAACCCTAACCCTAAACCTAACCCTAACCCTAATCCTAAACCTAACCCTAACCCAAAAACTAACCCTAACACTAACCCTAACCTTAAAACTAACCCAAATCCTAACCCTAACCCTAACCTAAACCAAAACCCTAACCCTAACTCTAATCCTAACCCTAACCCTAATCAAAACCCTAACATTAACCCTAACCCTAACCCTAACCCAAAACCTAAACCTAAGCCTAATCCTAACCCTAACCCTAACCCTAACCCTAACCCTAACCCAAATCCTAACCCTAATCCTAACCCTAACACAAACCCAACCCCTAACTCTAATCCTAACCCTAACCGAAACCGTAACCCTAACCCTAACCCTAACCCTAAATCAAACCCTAACCCGAACCCTAACCCTAACCCAAACCCAAACCCTAAACCAAATCCTAACCCTAACCCTAACCCTAACCCTAACCCTAACCCTAACTCAAACACTATCCCTAACCCTAACCCAAACCCCAAACCTAAACCTAACCCTAACCCTTATCCTAACCCTAAACCTAACACAAAAAATAACACTAACCTAAACCAAACCCTAACCCTAACCCTACCCCTAACCCAAACCCTAACCCTTTCCCAAACCCTAAACCTAAACCTAAACCTAACCCTAATCCTAACCCTAACCCTAACCCAAAAATTAACCCTAACTCGAACCCTAACCCAAACCCTAATCCTAACCCTAACCCTAAACCAAACCCTAACCCTAACCCTGTTCCTAACCCTAACCCTAAACCTAACTTTAACCCAAACCCTAACCCTAACCCTAACCCTAACCCTAACCCTAAACCCTAACCCTAACGAATACCCTAAACATAACATTCACGCTAAACCTAACCCTAACCCAAACCCTAACCCTAACCCTAAACCTAACCAAAATCCTAAACCTAACCCTAACCCTAACCCTAACCCAAACCCTAACCCTAACCCTAACCCTAACCCTAACCCGAAACCTAACCCTAACCCTAATACTAACACTAACCCTAACCCAAAAACTAACCCAAACCCTAACCCTAACCCTAAAACAAACCAAAACCCTAACCCTAACTATAATCCTAACCCTAACCCTAAACAAAACCCTAACATTAACCCTAACCCTAACCCAAAACCTAAACCTAACCCTAATCCTAACCCTAACCCTAACCCTATTCCTAACCCTAACCCTAACCCTAACACAAACCCAACCCCTAACCCTAACACAAACCCAACGCCTAACCCTGACCCTAACCCTAAACCAAACCGTAACCCTAACCCTAACCCTAACCTTAAGCTTATCCCTAACCCTAACACAAACCCAATCGCTAACCCTAACCGTAACCCTAACCCTAACCCTAACCCATCTCAAACCCTAACCCTAACCCTAATCCAAACCCTAACACTAACCCTAACACTCACCCAAACCCTAACACTAACCCTAAACGAAACCAAAACCCTAACCCTAACTCTAATCCTAACCCTAACTCTAAACCTAACCCTAACCCTAACCCTAACCCTAACCCTAAACCTAACTCAAACCCTAACCCTAACCCTAACCCAAATCCTAACCCTAACCCTAACCCTAACCCTAACCCTAACCAAAATCCTAACTCAAACACTAACCCTAACCCTAACCCAAACCCTAACCCTAACCCTAATCCTAACACTAACCCTAACCCAAAAACTAACCCAAACCCTAACCCTAACCCTAAACCAAACCAAAACCGAACCCTAACTATAATCCTAACCCTTACCCTAAACAAAACCCTAACATTAACCCTAACCCTAACCCTAACCCTAACCCTAACCATAACCCTAACCCTAACCATAACCCTAACCCTAACCCAAACCCTAACCCTAACCGTAACCCTGACCCTAACCCTAACCCTAACCCAGCTGAAACCCTAACCCTAACCCTAATCCAAACTCTAACACTAACCCTAACACTCACCCAAACCCTAACACTAACCCTAAGCGAAACCAAAAGCCTAACCCTAACCCTAACTCAAACCCTAACCCTAACCCTAACCCAAACCCTCACCCTAAACCTAACCCTAACCCTTATCCTAACACTAAAACTAACGCAAAAAATAAAACTAACCCTAAACCAAACCTTAACCCTAACCCTAACCCTAACCCAAACCCTAACCCTTACCCAAACCCTAAACCTAAACCTAAACCTAACCCTAATCCTAACATTAACCCTAACCCAAGAACTAACCCTAACCCTAACCCAAACCCTAACACTAACCCAAAACCTATACCTAACCCTAA
Source organism: Eospalax fontanierii (assembly GCA_035773235.1). Classification (NCBI taxonomy): domain Eukaryota; kingdom Metazoa; phylum Chordata; class Mammalia; order Rodentia; family Spalacidae; genus Eospalax; species Eospalax fontanierii. The sequence continues at coordinate 15,158,939 of JAJHUQ010000033.1, forward strand.
TCCTAACCCTAACCCTAAACCTAACGAAAAACCTAAACCTAACCCTAACCCTAACCCTAACCCAAACCCTAACCCTAACACTAACCCAAACCCTAACCCTAACCCTAACCCAAACCAAAACCCTAACCCTAACTCTAATCCTATCCCTAACCCTAATCCTAACCCAAAATCTAACACTTATCCTAACACTAACCCTAACCCTAACACAAACCCAACCCCTAACCCTAACCCGAACCCAAACCCCAACCCTAAGCCTAACCCTAACTCAAACCCTAATCTTAACCCTAACCCTAACCCTAACCCTAACCCTAAACGAAACCAAAACCCTAACCCTAACTCTAATCCTAACCCTAACTCTAACACTAACCCTAACCCTAACCCTAATCCTAACCCTAACCCTAACCCTAACCCTAACCCAAATCCTATCCCTAACCCTAACCCTAACCCTCACCCTAACCCTAACCCTATCTCAATCACTAAACCTAACCCTCACCCAACCCCTAACCCTACACCTAACCCTAGCCCTTATCTTAACCCTAAAATTAACACAAAAAATAACACTAAACCTAAACCAAACCCTAACCCTAACCCTATCCCTAACCCTAACCCAAACCCTAACCCTTACCCAAACCCTAAACATAAACCTAAACCTAACCCTAATCCTAAGCCTAACCCTAACCCAAAAACTAACCCTAACTCGAACCCTAACCCAAACCCTAATCCTAACCCTATACCTAAACCAAACCCTAACCCTAACCGTGTTCCTATCCCTAACCCTAAACCTAACCTTAACCCAAACCCTATCCCAAACCCTAACCCTAACCCTAACCCTTACCCTAACTCAAACTCGAACCCTAAATCGAACCCTAACCCTAACCCAAACACTAAACCAAACCCTAACAATAACCCTAAATCTAACCCTATTCCTAACACTAACCCTAACCCTAACCCTAACCCTAACCCTATTCCTAACCCTAACCCTAAACCCTAACCCTAACCAATACCCTAAACATAACATTCACGCTATCACTAACCCTAACCCAACCCCTAACCCTAACCCTA
>JAJHUQ010000033.1:15167500-15170000 GCA_035773235.1 Eospalax fontanierii
CTAACCCTAACCCAAACCCTAACCCTAACCGTAACCCTAACCCTAACCCTAACCCTAACCCAACTCAAACCCTAACCCTAACCCTAATCCAAACCGTAACACTAACCCTAACACTCACCCAAACCCTAACACTAAACCTAAACGAAACCAAAACCCTAACCCTAACCGTAACCCTAACCCTAAACAAAACCCTAACATTAACCCTAACCCTAACCCTAACCCAAAACCTAAACCTAACCCTAATCCTAACTCTAAACCTAACCCTAATCCTAACCCTAACCCTAACTCTAACACAAACCCAACCCCTAACCCTAACACAAACCCAACCCCTAACCCTGAACCTAACCCTAAACCAAACCGTAAATCTAACCCTAACCCTAACCCTAACCCTAACCCTAACCCTAACCCTAACCCTAACCCAAACCCTAACCCTAACCGTAACCCTAACCCTAACCCTAACCCTAACCCAACTCAAACCCTAACCCTAACCCGAATCCAAACCCTAACACTAACCCTAACACTCACCCAAACCCTAACACTAACCCTAAACGAAACCAAAACCCTAACCCTAACTCTAATCCTAACCCTAACTCTAACCCTAACCCTAACCCTAACCCTAACCCTAACTCAAACCCTAACCCTAACCCTAACCCAAATCCTAACCCTAACCCTAACCCTAACCAAAACCCTAACTGAAACACTAACCCTAAACCTAACCCAAACCCTAACCCTAAACCTAACCCTAACCCTTATCCTAACACTAAATCTAACGCAAAAAACAAAACTAACCCTATACCAAACTTTAACCCTAACCCTAACCCTAACCCAAACCCTAACCCTTACCCAAACTCTAAACCTAAACCTAAACCTAACCCTAATCCTAACATTAACCCTAACCCAAGAACTAACCCTAACCCTAAACCTAACCCTTACCCTAACCCTAACCCTAACCCAAAACCTATACCTAACCCTAATCCTAACCCTAACCCTAAACCTAACGAAAAACCTAAACCTAACCCTAACCCTAACCCTAACCCAAACCCTAACCCTAACACTAACCCTAACCTTAACACTAACCCAAACCCTAACCCTAACCCTAACCCAAACCAAAAGGCTAACCCTAACTCTAATCCTAAACCTAACCCTAATCCTAACCCAAACCCTAACCCTTATCCTAACACTAACCCTAACCCAAAAACTAACCCTAACCTTAAAACTAACCCAAATCCTAACCCTAACCCTAACCTAAACCAAAACCCTAACCCTAACTCTAATTCTAACCCTTACCCTAAGCAAAACCCAAACATTAACCCAAACCCTAACCCTAACCCAAAACCTAAACCTAAGCCTAATCCTAACCCTAACCCTAACCCAAAACCTATCCCTAATCCTAACCCTAACACAAACCCAACCCCTAACTCTAACCCTAAACCTAACCCAAACCGTAACCCTAACCCTAACCCTAAATCAAACCCTAACCCGAACCCTAACCCTAACCCAAACCCAAACCCTAAACCAAATCCTAACCCTAACCCTAACCCTAACCCTAACCCTAACCCTAACTCAAACACTATCCCTAACCCTAACCCAAACCCTAACCCTAAACCTAACCCTAACCCTTATCCTAACCCTAAACCTAACACAAAAAATAACACTAACCTAACCCAAACCCTAAAACTAAACCTAAACCTAACCCTAATCCTAACCCTAACCCTAACCCAAAAATTAATCCTAACTCGAACCCTCACCCAAACCCTAATCCTAACGCTATCCCTAAACCAAACCCTAACCCTAACCCTGTTCCTAACCCTAACCCTAAACCTAACTTTAACCCAAACCCTAACCCTAACCCTAACCCTAACCCTAACCCTAAACCCTAACCCTAAGGAATACCCTAAACATAACATTCACGCTAACCCTAACCCTAACCCTAACCCTAACCCTAACCCTAACCCTAACCCTAACCCTAAACCTAACCCTAACCCTAATACTAACACTAACCCTAACCCAAAAACTAACCCAAACCCTAACCCTAAAACAAACCAAAACCCTAACCCTAACTATAATCCTAACCCTAACCCTAAACAAAACCCTAACATTAACCCTAACCCTAACCCTAACCCAAAACCTAAACCTAACCCTAATCCTAACCCTAACCCTAACCCTAATCCTAACCCTAACCCTAACCCTAACACAAACCCAACGCCTAACCCTGAACCTAACCCTAAACCAAACCGTAACCCTAACCCTAACCCTAACCCTAACCGTAACCCTAACCCTAACCCTAACACAAACCCTAACCCTAACCGTAACCCTAACCCTAACCCTAAACCTAACCCAACTCAAACCCTAAACCTAATCCTAATCCAAACCCTAACACTAACCCTAACACTCACCCAAACCCTAACACTAACCCTAAACGAAACCAAAACCCTAACCCTAACTCTAATCCTAACCCTAACTCTAAACCTAACCCTAACCCTAACCCTAACCCTAACCC
>JAJHUQ010000033.1:15175000-15185000 GCA_035773235.1 Eospalax fontanierii
TAACACTCACCCAAACCCTAACACTAACCCTAAACGAAACCAAAACCCTAACCCTAACCCTAACTCAAACCCTAACCCTAACCCTAACCCAAACCCTCACCATAAAACTAACCCTAACCCTTATCATAACACTAAATCTAACGCAAAAAATAAAACTAACCCTAAACCAAACCTTAACCCTAACCCTAACCCTAACCCAAACCCTAACCCTTACCCAAACCCTAAACCTAAACCTAAACCTAACCCTAATCCTAACATTAACCCTAACCCAAGAACTAACCCTAACCCTAACCCAAACCCTAACACTAACCCAAAACCTATACCTAACCCTAATCCTAACCCTAACCCTAAACCTAACGAACAACCTAAACCTAAACCTAACCCTAACCCTAACCCAAACCCTAACCCTAACACTAACCTTAACACTAACACTAACCCAAACCCTAACCCTAACCCTAACCCAAACCAAAACCCTAACCCTAACTCTAATCCTAACCCTAACCCTAATCCTAACCCAAACCCTAACCCTTATCCTAACACTAACCCTAACCCTAATACAAACCCAACCCCTAACCCTAACCCGAACCCAAACCCCAACCCTAAGGCTAACCCTAACTCAAACCCTAACCTTAACCCTAACCCTAACCCTAACCAAAACCCTAACCCTAAACCTAACCCTAACCCTAATCCTAAACCTAACCCTAACCCAAAAACTAACCCTAACACTAATCCTAACCTTAAAACTAACCCAAATCCTAACCCTAACCCTAACCTAAACGAAAACCCTAACCCTAACTCTAATCCTAACCCTAACCCTAATCAACACCCTAACATTAACCCTAACCCTAACCCTAATCAACACCCTAACATTAACCCTAACCCTAACCCTAACCCAAAACCTAAACCTAACGCAAATCCTAACCCTAACCCTAACCTTAACCCTAACCCAAATCCTATCCCTAACCCTAACCCTAACCCTAACCCTAACCCTAACCCTAACTCAAACACTAACCCTAACCTTAACCCAAACCCTAACCCTAAACCTAACCCTAACCCTTATCTTAACCCTAAACCTAACACAAAAAATAACACTAAACCTAAACCAAACCCTAACCCTAACCCTAACCCTAACCCAAACCCTAACCCTTACCCAAACCCTAAACCTAAACCTAAACCTAACCCTAATCCTAACCCTTACCCTAACCCAAAAACTAATCCTAACTCGAACCCTAACCCAAACCCTAATCCTAACCCTAACCCTAAACCAAACCCTAACCCTAACGGTGTTCCTAACCCTAACCCTAAACCTAACCTTAACCCAAACCCTAACCGTAACCTTAACCCTAACCCTAACCCTAACCCAACTCAAACCCTAACCCTAACCCGAATCCAAACCCGAACACTAACCCTAACACTCACCCAAACCCTAACACTAACCCGAAACGAAACCAAAACCCTAACCCTAACTCTAATCCTAACCCTAACTCTAACACTAACCCTAACCCTAACCCTAACCCTAACTCAAACCCTAACCCTAACCCTAACCCAAATCCTAACCCTAACCCTAACCCTAACCAAAACCCTAACTGAAACACTAACCCTAAACCTAACCCAAACCCTAACCCTAAACCTAACCCTAACCCTTATCCTAACACTAAATCTAACGCAAAAAATAAAACTAACCCTATACCAAACTTTAATCCTAACCCTAACCCTAACCCAAACCCTAACCCTTACCCAAACTCTAAACCTAAACCTAAACCTAACCCTAATCCTAACATTAACCCTAACCCAAGAACTAACCCTAACCCTAAACCTAAACCTAACCCTAACCCTAACCCTAACCCAAAACCTATACCTAACCCTAATCCTAACCATAACCCTAAACCTAACGAAAAACCTAAACCTAAACCTAACCCTAACCCTAACCCAAACCCTAACCCTAACACTAATCCTAACCTTAACACTAACCCAAACCCTAACCCTAACCCTAACCCAAACCAAAACGCTAACCCTAACTCTAATCCTAAACCTAACCCTAATCCTTACCCAAACCCTAACCCTTATCCTAACACTAACCCTAACCCAAAAACTAACCCTAACACTAACCCTAACCTTAAAACTAACCCAAATCCTAACCCTAACCCTAACCTAAACCAAAACCCTAACCCTAACTCTAATCCTAACCCTAACCCTAATCAAAACCCTAACATTAACCCTAACCCTAACCCTAACCCAAAACCTAAACCTAAGCCTAATCCTAACCCTAACCCTAACCCAAATCCTATTCGTAATCCTAACCCTAACACAAACCCAACCCCTAACTCTAACCCTAAACCTAACCCAAACCGTAACCCTAACCCTAACCCTAAATCAAACCCTAACCCGAACCCTAACCCTAACCCAAACCCAAACCCTAAACCAAATCCTAACCCTAACCCTAACCCTAACCCTAACCCTAACCCTAACTCAAACACTATCCCTAACCCTAACCCAAACCCTAACCCTAAACCTAACCCTAACCCTTATCCTAACCCTAAACCTAACACAAAAAATAACACTAACCTAACCCAAACCCTAACCCTAAACCTAAACCTAACCCTAATCCTAACCCTTACCCTAACCCAAAAACTAACCCTAACTCGAACCCTAACCCAAACCCTAATCCTAACCCTAACCCTAAACCAAACCCTAACCCTAACGGTGTTCCTAACCCTAACCCTAAACCTAACCTTAACCCAAACCCTAACCCAAACCCTAACCCTAATCCTAACCCTAACCCTAACTCAAACTCGAAACCTAACTCGAACCCTAACCCTAACCCAAACACTAACCCAAACCCTAACAATAACCCTAAACCTAACCCTATTCCTAACACTAACCCTAACCCTAACTCTAACCCTAACCCTATTCCTAACCCTAACCCTAAACCCTAACCCTAACCAATACCCTAAACATAACATTCACGCTAACACTAACCCTAACCCAAACCCTAACCCTAACCCTAAACCTAACCAAAATCCTAAACCTAACCCTAACCCTAATCCTAACACTAACCCTAACCCATACAAATAACCCTAACCCTAAAACAAACCAAAACCCTAACCCTAACTATAATCCTAACCCTAACCCTAAACAAAACCCTAACATTAACCCTAACCCTAACCCTAACCCAAAACCTAAACCTAACCCTAACCCTAACCCTAACCCAAACCCTAACCCTAACCCTAACCGTAACCCTAACCCTAACCCTAACCCTAACCCAACTCAAACCCTAACCCTAACCCTAATCCAAACCGTAACACTAACCCTAACACTCACCCAAACCCTAACACTAACCCTCAACGAAACCAAAACCCTAACCCTAACCGTAACCCTAAACCTAAACAAAACCCTAACATTAACCCTAACCCTAACCCTAACCCAAAACCTAAACCTAACCCTAATCCTAACCCTAAACCTAACCCTAATCCTAACCCTAACCCTAACCCTAACACAAACCCAACCCCTAACCCTAACACAAACCCAACCCCTAACCCTGAACCTAACCCTAAACCAAACCGTAAATCTAACCCTAACCCTAACCCTAACCCTAACCCTAACCCTAACCTTGACCCAAACCCTAACCCTAACCGTAACCCTAACCCTAACCCTAACCCTCACCCAACTCAAACCCTAACCCTAACCCAAATCCAAACCCGAACACTAACCCTAACACTCACCCAAACCCTAACACTAACCCTAAACGAAACCAAAACCCTAACCCTAACTCTAATCCTAACCATAACTCTAACACTAACCCTAACCCTAACCCTAACCCTAACTCAAACCCTAACCCTAACCCTAACCCAAATCCTAACCCTAACCCTAACCCTAACCAAAACCCTAACTGAAACACTAACCCTAAACCTAACCCAAACCCTAACCCTAAACCTAACCCTAACCCTTATCCTAACACTAAATCTAACGCAAAAAATAAAACTAACCCTATACCAAACTTTAATCCTAACCCTAACCCTAACCCAAACCCTAACCCTTACCCAAACTCTAAACCTAAACCTAAACCTAACCCTAATCCTAACATTAACCCTAACCCAAGAACTAACCCTAACCCTAAACCTAAACCTAACCCTAACCCTAACCCTAACCCAAAACCTATACCTAACCCTAATCCTAACCATAACCCTAAACCTAACGAAAAACCTAAACCTAAACCTAACCCTAACCCTAACCCAAACCCTAACCCTAACACTAACCCTAACCTTAACACTAACCCAAACCCTAACCCTAACCCTAACCCAAACCAAAACGCTAACCCTAACTCTAATCCTAAACCTAACCCTAATCCTTACCCAAACCCTAACCCTTATCCTAACACTAACCCTAACCCAAAAACTAACCCTAACACTAACCCTAACCTTAAAACTAACCCAAATCCTAACCCTAACCCTAACCTAAACCAAAACCCTAACCCTAACTCTAATCCTAACCCTAACCCTAATCAAAACCCTAACATTAACCCTAACCCTAACCCTAACCCAAAACCTAAACCTAAGCCTAATCCTAACCCTAACCCTAACCCAAATCCTATCCCTAATCCTAACCCTAACACAAACCCAACCCCTAACTCTAACCCTAAACCTAACCCAAACCGTAACCCTAACCCTAACCCTAAATCAAACCCTAACCCGAACCCTAACCCTAACCCAAACCCAAACCCTAAACCAAATCCTAACCCTAACCCTAACCCTAACCCTAACCCTAACCCTAACTCAAACACTATCCCTAACCCTAACCCAAACCCTAACCCTAAACCTAACCCTAACCCTTATCCTAACCCTAAACCTAACACAAAAAATAACACTAACCTAACCCAAACCCTAACCCTAAACCTAAACCTAACCCTAATCCTAACCCTTACCCTAACCCAAAAACTAACCCTAACTCGAACCCTAACCCAAACCCTAATCCTAACCCTAACCCTAAACCAAACCCTAACCCTAACGGTGTTCCTAACCCTAACCCTAAACCTAACCTTAACCCAAACCCTAACCCAAACCCTAACCCTAATCCTAACCCTAACCCTAACTCAAACTCGAAACCTAACTCGAACCCTAACCCTAACCCAAACACTAACCCAAACCCTAACAATAACCCTAAACCTAACCCTATTCCTAACACTAACCCTAACCCTAACTCTAACCCTAACCCTATTCCTAGCCCTAACCCTAAACCCTAACCCTAACCAATACCCTAAACATAACATTCACGCTAACACTAACCCTAACCCAAACCCTAACCCTAACCCTAACCGTAACCCTAACCCTAACCCTAACCCTAACCCAACTCAAACCCTAACCCTAACCCTAATCCAAACCGTAACACTAACCCTAACACTCACCCAAACCCTAACACTAACCCTCAACGAAACCAAAACCCTAACCCTAACCGTAACCCTAAACCTAAACAAAACCCTAACATTAACCCTAACCCTAACCCTAACCCAAAACCTAAACCTAACCCTAATCCTAACCCTAAACCTAACCCTAATCCTAACCCTAACCCTAACCCTAACACAAACCCAACCCCTAACCCTAACACAAACCCAACCCCTAACCCTGAACCTAACCCTAAACCAAACCGTAAATCTAACCCTAACCCTAACCCTAACCCTAACCCTAACCCTAACCTTAACCCAAACCCTAACCCTAACCGTAACCCTAACCCTAACCCTAACCCTAACCCAACTCAAACCCTAACCCTAACCCAAATCCAAACCCGAACACTAACCCTAACACTCACCCAAACCCTAACACTAACCCTAAACGAAACCAAAACCCTAACCCTAACTCTAATCCTAACCCTAACTCTAACACTAACCCTAACCCTAACCCTAACCCTAACTCAAACCCTAACCCTAACCCTAACCCAAATCCTAACCCTAACCCTAACCCTAACCAAAACCCTAACTGAAACACTAACCCTAAACCTAACCCAAACCCTAACCCTAAACCTAACCCTAACCCTTATCCTAACACTAAATCTAACGCAAAAAATAAAACTAACCCTATACCAAACTTTAATCCTAACCCTAACCCTAACCCAAACCCTAACCCTTACCCAAACTCTAAACCTAAACCTAAACCTAACCCTAATCCTAACATTAACCCTAACCCAAGAACTAACCCTAACCCTAAACCTAAACCTAACCCTAACCCTAACCCTAACCCAAAACCTATACCTAACCCTAATCCTAACCATAACCCTAAACCTAACGAAAAACCTAAACCTAAACCTAACCCTAACCCTAACCCAAACCCTAACCCTAACACTAACCCTAACCTTAACACTAACCCAAACCCTAACCCTAACCCTAACCCAAACCAAAACGCTAACCCTAACTCTAATCCTAAACCTAACCCTAATCCTTACCCAAACCCTAACCCTTATCCTAACACTAACCCTAACCCAAAAACTAACCCTAACACTAACCCTAACCTTAAAACTAACCCAAATCCTAACCCTAACCCTAACCTAAACCAAAACCCTAACCCTAACTCTAATCCTAACCCTAACCCTAATCAAAACCCTAACATTAACCCTAACCCTAACCCTAACCCAAAACCTAAACCTAAGCCTAATCCTAACCCTAACCCTAACCCAAATCCTATCCCTAATCCTAACCCTAACACAAACCCAACCCCTAACTCTAACCCTAAACCTAACCCAAACCGTAACCCTAACCCTAACCCTAAATCAAACCCTAACCCGAACCCTAACCCTAACCCAAACCCAAACCCTAAACCAAATCCTAACCCTAACCCTAACCCTAACCCTAACCCTAACCCTAACTCAAACACTATCCCTAACCCTAACCCAAACCCTAACCCTAAACCTAACCCTAACCCTTATCCTAACCCTAAACCTAACACAAAAAATAACACTAACCTAACCCAAACCCTAACCCTAAACCTAAACCTAACCCTAATCCTAACCCTTACCCTAACCCAAAAACTAACCCTAACTCGAACCCTAACCCAAACCCTAATCCTAACCCTAACCCTAAACCAAACCCTAACCCTAACGGTGTTCCTAACCCTAACCCTAAACCTAACCTTAACCCAAACCCTAACCCAAACCCTAACCCTAATCCTAACCCTAACCCTAACTCAAACTCGAAACCTAACTCGAACCCTAACCCTAACCCAAACACTAACCCAAACCCTAACAATAACCCTAAACCTAACCCTATTCCTAACACTAACCCTAACCCTAACTCTAACCCTAACCCTATTCCTAACCCTAACCCTAAACCCTAACCCTAACCAATACCCTAAACATAACATTCACGCTAACACTAACCCTAACCCAAACCCTAACCCTAACCCTAAACCTAACCAAAATCCTAAACCTAACCCTTACCCTGATCCTAACACTAACCCTAACCCAAACAAATAACCCTAACCCTAAAACAAACCAAAACCCTAACTCTAACTATAATCCTAACCCTAACCCTAAACAAAACCCTAACATTAACCCTAACCCTAACCCTAACCCAAAACCTAAACCTAACCCTAACCCTAACCCTAACCCAAACCCTAACCCTAACCCTAACCGGAACCCTAACACTATCCCTAACCCTAACCCAACTCAAACCCTAACCCTAACCCTAATCCAAACCGGAACACTAACCCTAACACTCACCCAAACCCTAACACTAACCCTCAACGAAACCAAAACCCTAACCCTAACCGTAACCCTAAACCTAAACAAACCCCTAACATTAACCCTAACCCTAACCCTAACCCAAAACCTAAACCTAACCCTAATCCTAACCCTAAACCTAACCCTAATCCTAACCCTAACCCTAACCCTAACACAAACCCAACCCCTAACCCTAACACAAACCCAACCCCTAACCCTGAACCTAACCCTAAACCAAACCGTAAATCTAACCCTAACCCTAACCCTAACCCTAACCCTAACCCTAACCTTAACCCAAACCCTAACCCTAACCGGAACCCTAACCCTAACCCTAACCCTAACCCAACTCAAACCCTAACCCTAACCCGAATCCAAACCCTAACACTAACCCTAACACTCACCCAAACCCTAACACTAACCCTAAACGAAACCAAAACCCTAACCCTAACTCTAATCCTAACCCTAACTCTAACACTAACCCTAACCCTAACCCTAACCCTAACTCAAACCCTAACCCTAACCCTAACCCAAATCCTAACCCTAACCCTAACCCTAACCAAAACCCTAACTGAAACACTAACCCTAAACCTAACCCAAACCCTAACCCTAAACCTAACCCTAACCCTTATCCTAACACTAAATCTAACGCAAAAAATAAAACTAACCCTATACCAAACTTTAATCCTAACCCTAACCCTAACCCAAACCCTAACCCTTACCCAAACTCTAAACCTAAACCTAAACCTAACCCTAATCCTAACCCTAACCCTAACCCAAAAATTAATCCTAACTTGAACCCTAACCCAAACCCTAATCCTTACGCTAACCCTAAACCAAACCCTAACCCCAACCCTGTTCCTAACCCTAACCCTAAACCTAACTTTAACCCAAACCCTAACCCTAACCCTAACCCTAACCCTAACCCTAAACCCTAACCCTAACGAATACCCTAAACATAACATTCTCGCTAACCCTAACCCTAACCCTAACCCTAACCCTAACCCTAACCCTAACCCTAAACCTAACCCTAACCCTAATACTAACACTAACCCTAACCCAAAAACTAACCCAAACCCTAACCCTAAAACAAACCAAAACCCTAACCCTAACTATAATCCTAACCCTAACCCTAAACAAAACCCTAACATTAACCCTAACCCTAACCCTAACCCAAAACCTAAACCTAACCCTAATCCTAACCCTAACCCTAACCCTAATCCTAACCCTAACCCTAACCCTAACACAAACCCAACCCCTAACCCTGAACCTAACCCTAAACCAAACCGTAACCCTAACCCTAACCCTAACCCTAACCGTAACCCTAACCCTAACCCTAACACAAACCCTAACCCTAACCGTAACCCTAACCCTAACCCTAACCCAACTCAAACCCTAACCCTAATCCTAATCCAAACCCTAACACTAACCCTAACACTCACCCAAACCCTAACACTAACCCTAAACGAAACCAAAACCCTAACCCTAACTCTAATCCTAACCCTAACTCTAAACCTAACCCTAACCCTAACCCTAACCCTAACCCTAACTCAAACCCTAACCCTAACCCTAACCCAAATCCTAACCCTAACCCTAACCCTAACCCTAACCCTAACCCTAACCAAAACCCTAACTCAAACACTAACACTAACCCTAACCCAAACCCTAACACTAACCCTAATCCTAACACTAACCCTAACCCAAAAACTAACCCAAACCCTAACCCTAACCCTAAACCAAACCAAAACCCGAACCCTAACTATAATCCTAACCCTAACCCTAAACAAAACCCTAACATTAACCCTAACCCTAACCCTAATCCTAACCCTAACCATAACCATAACCCTAACCATAACCCTAACCCTAACCCAAACCCTAACCCTAACCGTAACCCTGACCCTAACCCTAACCCTAACGCAACTGAAACCCTAACCCTAACCCTAATCCAAACCCTAACACTAACCCTAAGACTCACCCAAACCCTAACACTAACCCTAAACGAAACCAAAACCCTAACCCTAACCCTAACTCAAACCCTAACCCTAACCCTAACCCAAACCCTCACCCTAAAACTAACCCTAACCCTTATCCTAACACTAAATCTAACGCAAAAAATAAAACTAACCCTAAACCAAACCTTAACCCTAACCCTAACCCTAACCCAAACCCTAACCCTTACCCAAACCCTAAACCTAAACCTAAACCTAACCCTAATCCTAACATTAACCCTAACCCAAGAACTAACCCTAACCCTAACCCAAACCCTAACACTAACCCAAAACCTATACCTAACCCTAAT
>JAJHUQ010000033.1:15200000-15207500 GCA_035773235.1 Eospalax fontanierii
CCTAACCCTAACCCTAATCCTAAACCTAACCCTAACCCAAAAACTAACCCTAACACTAACCCTAACCTTAAAACTAACCCAAATCCTAACCCTAAACCTAATCTAAACCAAAACCCTAACCCTAACTCTAATCCTAACCCTAACCCTAATCAAAACCCTAACATTAACCCTAACCCTTACCCTAACTCAAACACTAACCCTAACCCTAACCCAAACCCTAACCCTAAACCTAACCCTAACCCTTATCCTAACCCTAAACCTAACACAAAAAATAACACTAAACCTAAACCAAACCCTAACCCTAACCCTAACCCTAACCCTAACCCTAACCCTAACCCTCACACAAACCCTAACCCTTACCCAAACCCTAAACCTAAACCTAAACCTAACCCTAATCCTAACCCTAACCCTAACCCAAAAACTAACCCTAAATCGAACCATAACCCAAAACCTAATCCTAACCCTAACCCTAAACCAAACCCTAACCCTAACCGAGTTCCTAACCCTAACCCTAAACCTAACCTTAACCCAAACCCTAAATCAAACCCTAACCCTAAACCTAACCCTAACTCAAACTCGAACCCTAACTCGAACCCAAACCCTAACCCAAACACTAACCCAAACCCTAACAATAACCCTAAACCTAACCCTATTCCTAACACTAACCCTAACCCTAACCCTAACCCTAACCCTATTCCTAACCCTAACCCTAACCCTAAACCCTAACCCTAACCAATACCCTAAACATAACATTCACGCTAACCCTAACCCTAACCCAAACCCTAACCCTAACCCTAAACCTAACCAAAATCCTAAACCTAACCCTAACCCTAACCCTAACCCAAACCCTAACCCTAACCCTAACCCTAAGCCTAACCCTAAACCTAACCCTAACCCTAATCCTAACACTAACCCTAACCCAAAAACTAACCCAAACCCTAACCCTAACCCTAAAAAAAACCAAAACCCTAACCCTAACTATAATCCTAACCCTAACCCTAAACAAAACCCTAACATTAACCCTAACCCTAACCCTAACCCAAAACCTAAACCTAACCCTAATCCTAACCCTAACCCTAACCCTAATCCTAACCCTAACCCTAACCCTAACACAAAACCAACCCCTAACCCTAACACAAACCCAACCCCTAACCCTGAACCTAACCCAAAACCATACCGTAACCCTAACCCTAACCCTAACCCTAACCCTAACCCTAACCCAAACCCTAACCCTAACCGTAACCCTAACCCTAACCCTAACACTAACCCTAACCCTAACCCTAACGCTAACCCTAACTCAAACACTAACCCTAACCCTAAACCAAACCCTAACGCTAAACCTAACCCTAACCCTGATCCTAACCCTAAACCTAACACAAAAAATAACACTAACCCTAAACCAAACCCTAACCCTAACCCTAACCCTAACCCAAACCCTAAACCTTACCCAAACCCTAAACCTAAACCTAAACCTAACCGTAATCCTAAACCTAACCCTAACCCAAAAACTAACCCTAACTCGAACCCTAACCCAAACCCTAATCCTAACCCAAACCCTAAACCAAACCCTAACCCTAACCCTGTTTCTAACCCTAACCCTAAACCTAACCTTAACCCAAACCCTAACTCAAACCCTAACCCTAACCCTAACTCAAACTCGAACCCTAACTCAAACCCTAACCCTAACACAAACACTAACCCAAACCCTAACAATAACCCTAAACCTAACCCTATTCCTAACACTAACCCTAACCGTAACCCTAACCCTAACCCTAACCCTAAAACCTAACCCTAACCAATACCCTAAACATAACATTCACGCTAACCCTAACCCTAATCCAAACACTAACCCTAACCCTAAACCTAACCAAAATCCTAAACCTAACCCTAACCCTAACCCTAACCGAAACCCTAACCCTAATACTAAACCTAACCCTAAAACTAACCCAAATCCTAACCCTAACATTAACCCAAACCAAAACCCTAACCCTAACTCTAATCCTAACCCTCACCCTAATCAAAACCCTAACATTAAACCTAACCCTAACCCTAACCCAAAACCTAAACCTAACCCTAATCCTAAACCTAACACTAACCCTAATCCTAACCCTAACCCTAACCCTAACACAAACACAACCCCTAACCCTAACCCTAACCCTAACTCAAACCCTAACCATAACTCTAATTCTAACCTGAACCCAAAACCTAAACCTAACCCTAACACAAGCTCTAAGCCAAATCCTAACAATAACCCTAACCCTAACCCTATTCCTAACCCTAACCGTAACCCTAACCCTAACCCTAACCCTATTCCTAACCCTAACCCTAACCCTAACCTTAACCCAAACCCTAACCCTAAACCTAACCCTAACCCAAACCCTAATCAAACCCTTACCCTAACCCTCACCATAACCCTCACCCTAACCCTAACCCAAACCCTAACCCTAACACTAAACCTAACCGTAATCCTAAACCTAACCCTAACCCTAACACAAAAAGTAAACCTAACCCTAAACCTTACCCTAAACCAAAACCTAACCCTAACCCAAATCCTAATCCTAACCCTAACCCTAATCCTAAACCTAACTCTAACCCTAACCCAAACCCTAACCCTAATCCTAACCCTAACCCAAACCCTACCCATAACCCTAACCCTAACCCTAACCCAAACCATAACACTAACACTAACCTTAACCCTAATGCTAAGCCTAAACCTAACTCAAACTAAAACCCTAAACCTAAACCTAACCCTAACCCTAACCCAAACCCTAACTCAAACCCTAACCCTAACCCTAACACAAACCCTAACCCTAAACCTAACCCTAACCCTTATCCTAACTCTAAATCTAACGCAAAAAATAACACTAACCCTAAACCAAACCTTAACCCTAACCCTATCCCTAAGCCAAACACTAACCCTTACCCAAACCCTAAACATAAACCTAACCCTAACCCTAATCCTAACCCTAACCCTAACCCAAGAACTAACCCTAACCCCAAACCTAACCCAAACCCTAATCCTAAGCTTAACCCTAAACAAAACCCTAACATTAACCTAAACCTAACCCTAACCAAAAACCTAAACCTAACCCTAATCCTAACCCTAAGGCTAAACCTAACCAAAAACCTAAACCTTACCCTAACCCTAACCCTAACCCAAACCCTAACCCTAACACTAACCCTAACCCTAACACTAACCCAAACCCTAACCCTAACCCTAACCCAAACCAAAACCCTAACCCTAACTCTAATCCTAATCCTAACCCTAACCCTAACCCTTATCCTAACACTAACCCTAACCCTAACACAAACCCCACTCCTAACCCTAAACCTAACCCAAACCCCAACCCTAACCCTAACCCTAACTCAAACCCTAACCCTAACCGTAATGGTAACCCTAACCCAAACCCTAAACCTAAACCTAACCATAACCCTAATACTAAACCTAACCCTAACCCAAAAACTAACCCTAACACTAACCCTAACATTAAAACTAATCCAAATCCTAACCCTAACCCTAACCCTAACGTAAACCAAAACCCTAACCCTAACACTAATCCTAACATTAACCCTAATCAAAACCCTAACATTAACCCTAACCCTAACCCAAAACCTAAACCTAACCGTAATCCTAACCCTAACCCTAACCCAAATCCTAACCCTTACCCTAACCCTAACACAAACCCAAACCCTAAACCTAACCCTAACCCTAACCCAAACCGTAACCCTAACCCTAACCCTAACCCTAACTCAAACCCTAACCCTAACCCTAAACCTAACCCTAACCCAAACCCTAACCCAAATGCTAACCCTTACCCTAACCCTAACCCTAACCCTAATTCAAACCCTAACCCTAACCCTAATCCTATTCCTAACCCTAACCATAACCCTAACCCTAACCCTTATCCTAACTCTAAATCTAACGCAAAAAATAACACTAACCCTAAACCTAACCCTAACCCTAACCCTAACCCAAAACCTAAACCTAACCCTAATCCTAACCCTAACCCTAAACCTAACCAAAAACCTAAACCTAACCCTAACCCTAACCCTAACCCTAACCCAAACCCTAACACTAACCCTAACCCTAACACTAACCCAAACCCTAACCCTAACCCTAACCCAAACCAAAACCCTAACCCTAACTCTAATCCTAATCCGAACCCTAATCCTAACCCTAACCCTAACCCTTATCCTAACACTAACCCTAACCCTAAAACAAACCCAACTCCTAACCCTAAACCTAACCCAAACCCCAACCCTAACCCTAACCCTAACTCAAACCCTAACCCTAACCGTAATGCTAACCCTAACCCAAACCCTAACCCTAAACCTAACCCTAACCCTAATACTAAACCTAACCCTAACCCAAAAACTAACCCTAACACTAACCCTAACCTTAAAACTAATCCAAATCCTAACACTAAC
The DNA here is from genome assembly GCA_035773235.1 of Eospalax fontanierii. Taxonomy (NCBI): domain Eukaryota; kingdom Metazoa; phylum Chordata; class Mammalia; order Rodentia; family Spalacidae; genus Eospalax; species Eospalax fontanierii. The sequence goes on from JAJHUQ010000033.1 coordinate 15,204,429, forward strand.
CCTAACCCTAACGTAAACCAAAACCCTAACCCTAACACTAATCCTAACCCTAACCCTAATCAAAACCCTAACATTAACCCTAACCCTAACCCAAAACCTAAACCTAACCGTAATCCTAACCCTAACCCTAACCCTAACCCTAACCCTAACCCAAATCCTAACCCTAACCCTAACCCTAACACAAACCCAACCCCTAAACCTAACCCGAACCCTAACCCAAACCGTAACCCTAACCCTAACCCTAACCCTAACTCAAACCCTAACCCTAACCCTAAACCTAACCCTAACCCAAACCGTAACCCAAATCCTAACCCTTACCCTAACCCTAACCCTAACCCTAATACAAACACTAACCCTAACCCTAACCCTATTCCTAACCCTAACCGTAACCGTAACCCTAACCCTAACCCTATTCCTAACGCTAACCCTAAACCTAACCTTAACCCAAACCCTAATCCTAAACCTAACAGTAACCCTAACCCTAACCCTAACCCTAACCCTAACCCTAACCCAAAACCTAACCCTAACACTAACCCTAACCATAATCCTAAACCTAAACCTAACCCTAACCCAAAAAGTAAACCTAACCCTAAACCTAACCCTAACCCAAACCCTAACCCTAACCCAAATCCTAATCCTAACCCTAACCCTAATCCTAAGCCTAAATCTAACCCTAACCCAAACCCTAACCCTAATCCTAACCCTAACCCAAACCCTACCCATAACCCTAACCCTAACCCTAACCCAAACCATAACACTAACACTAACCTTAACCCTAATGCTAAGCCTAAACCTAACTCAAACTAAAACCCTAAATCTACACCTAACCCTAACACAAACCCTAACCCTAATCCTAAACCTAACGAAAAACCTAAACCTAAATCTAACCCTAACCCTAACCCAAGCCCTAACTCAAACCCTATCCCTAACCCTAACACAAACCCTAACCCTAAACCAACCCTAACCCTTATCCTAACTCTAAATCTAACGCAAAAAATAACACTAACCCTAAACCAAACCTTAACCCTAACCCTAACCCTAAGCCAAACCCTAACCCTTACCCAAACCCTAAACCTAACCCTAACCCTAACCCAAGAAGTAACCCTAACCCCAACCCTAACCCAAACCCTAATCCTAAGCCTAACCCTAAACAAAACCCTAACATTAACCTAAACCTAACCCTAACCAAAAACCTAAACCTAACCCTAATCCTAACCCTAACGCTAAACCTAACCAAAAACCTAAACCTAACCCTAACCCTAACCCTAACCCAAACCCTAACCCTAACACTAACCCTAACCCTAACACTAACCCAAACCCTAACCCTAACCCTAACCCAAACCAAAACCCTAACCCTAACTCTAATCCTAATCCTAACCCTAATCCTAACCCTAACCCTAACCCTTATCCTAACACTAACCCTAACCCTAACACAAACCCAACTCCTAACCCTAAACCTAACCCAAACGCCAACCCTAACCCTAACCCTAACTCAAACCCTAACCCTAACCGTAATGCTAACCCTAACCCAAACCCTAACCATAAACCTAACCCTAACCCTAATACTAAACCTAACCCTAACCCAAAAACTAACCCTAACACTAACCCTAACCTTAAAACTAATCGAAATCTTAACCCTAACCCTAACCCTAACCTAAACCAAAACCCTAACCCTAACACTAATCCTAATCCTAACCCTAAACAAAACCCTAACATTAACCCTAACCCTAACCCAAAACCTAAACCTAACCGTAATCCTAACCCTAACCCTAACCCTAACCCTAACCCAAATCCTAACCCTAACCCTAACCCTAACACAAACCCAACCCCTAAACCTAACCCTAACCCTAACCCAAACCGTAACCCTAACCCTAACCCTAACCCTAACTCAATCCCTAACCCTAACCCTAACCCTATCCCTAACCCTAACCCTAACCCTAAGCCTAACCCTAATCCTAACCCTAACCCAAACCCTAACCCTAACCCTGTTCCTAACCCTAACCCTAAACCTAACCTTAACCCAAACCCTAACCCAAACCAAAACCCTAACCCTAACCCTAACTCAAACTCGAACCCTAACTCGAACCCTAACCCTAACCCAAACACTAACCCAAACCCTAACAATAACCCTAACCCTAACCCTATTCCTTACACTAACCCTAACCCTAACCCTAACCCTAACCCTATTCCTAACCCTAACCCTATAACCTAACCCTAACCAATACGCTAAACATAACATTCACGCTAACCCTAACCCTAACCCAAACCCTAACCCTAAACCTAAACCTAACCAAAAACCTAAACCTAACCCTAACCCTAACCCTAACCCAAACCCTAAGCCTAATACTAACCCTAACCCTAACACTATCCCAAATCCTAACCCTAACATTAACCCAAACCAAAATCCTAACCCTAACTCTAATCCTAACCCTAACAATAAATCAAAACCCTAACATTAACCCTAACCCTAACCCTAACCCAAAACCTAACCCTAACCCTAATCCTAACCCTAACCCTAAACCTAACACAAAACCAACCCCTAACCCTAACACAAACCCAACCCCTAAACCTAACCCTAACCCTAACCCAAACTCTAACACTAACACTAACACTAACCCTAACACTAACCCAAACCCTAACCTTAACCCTAAACCAAACCAAAACCCTAACCCTAACTCTAATCCTAACCCGAATCCTAACCCTAACCCTAACCCTAACCCTAACCCTAACTCAAACCGTAACCCTAACCCTAACCCAAACCCTAAACCTAAACCTAACCCTAACCCTTATCCTAACACTAAATCAAACGCAAAAAATAAAACTAACCCTAAACCAAACCTTAATCCTAACCCTAACTCTAATCCTAACCCTAATCCTAACCCTAACCCTAACCCTAACCCTAACCCTAATTCAAACCCTAACCCTAACCCTAACCCAAACCTTAACCCTAACCCTAACCCTAACTCAAACCGTAACCCTAACCCTAACCCAAACGTTAACCCTAACCCTAAACCTAACCCTAAACCTAAACTTAACACAAACCCTAACACAAACCCTAACCCTAAACCCTAA